>JAQIXV010000378.1:0-41825 GCA_034700625.1 Tectocepheus velatus | reverse complement strand
ACATGAGTGACATTTTATTTTGTTCTTGTTGTTCCAGTTTTATTGTATGACGTGTACTAAGTTTTTCAAGATTATTTCATAGTTTTAACCTGGTTGTTGGGTTGAAAATTAAATATCTGTATTTTATTTTTCAATAAAATTTAAAATTCAATACTTTTTTCATAAGAATTGGGTTTAAAGTAGTTAAAAGTATTTTGAATTTTTGTTATTTTTTAAACTATTGGTTGTTAAGTGATGGACAGGTATTTACATGTGGAAAGTCGTATGACTTTTGCCTTGAGTTTAAACGAGTAGAGGTTCGGTACTGAAATTGTTTGTTTGCTGTCAAAAATCATTTGACAACACCTCAAATGACTCATTTCTCGATTCAGTTTATTAATCAAAAGTAGCGGATATTTTGGTGAACTCGTAGTCCGACTCTAAAATACCTGAGCAATTACACTCGTTTACCATGCTCGTTAGCACATTTTCCATTGTCACAAATTATAAGAATATTATTGTTTATTACAACTACTTTCTTGAGTTGTTTCACGATTGTAGGAATGTTCAAAGTAGTCTTAACAATCACCATGTTAAATGCTGAAATAAGATTATTGTTCAAAAGCACAGAATATTGCAATAAATCCCAAGTTTAGAGTAAAACAAAATTTAAAAGAATTTATTTAAAGGAAAATAAGTTATTCAACAAATTATTTAAAAGTTTTGAATATGGTTATTTTTCAAAACTACTCGTAGTTTAATGATAGACTGACTATCATAGACAGGTGGTCATTTATATGTGGAAAGTTGTGTGACTTTTGCCTTGAATATACAGGATTAGAGGGCCGGTCCTAAAATGGTGTGATAACTGTCATTAAACAGTTGACAATCCATTCAAAAAAACACATTGATATGAATGCATACAATTATATGAACCAATCTATGGCTTAACATTTCCGAAAGGAAATCCGCACAGAATTAGTTTTAACCCTTCCCTCAAATATTTTTAAAAAATGATATACATATACAGTAGTTATATGCAGTTTATTACCAGAATAGACACCTTTATAAGCATCAAATTAATCAAGTTCATTTTGGTTTTAACTTAAAATTTCAATTTATTTATCAAAAGTAGAGAATATTTTAGTGAACTCGTGGTCCGATTCCTTAATACCCGAGCAATTATCGCTGGGATTACCATGCTCATTTGGACACTTTCCATTGTCCCGACCAAGAGCCCAGAATGCTAGGTGCCCAATGCCCTTGCTCTTTGCGTACTCAACAGTTTTTCTTGCGTCATCCTGAGTAAATGTCTTTCCCTCGTCATTGCGGCCAATCATTGGCGTCAGTCCTAGTATTCAAACAAAACAATTTGAAAAATTCCAAACTTGACCATGATCACATCTTACCAATCATTGAGTAGAGTTCTTGGTCACTCTTTGAGGGCCAGATCTGTTTCATCTGTTTATGTGTGGCCTCAGCGACATCAACAACAGCCCCACCCCAGGCCTTGTCGGAGGTGTAGTCCATAGCCATGGCGTTCACGATATCAACGTTAACCCCGTGTTTGACAGCACTGCGCAGAATCGACATACCCTGGGAAGTGATCCCGTGGTTATCCGCACCGATGGTCAGCGAGAAGGTGACAGCCGGGTTCTCTTTTTGAACCTGGGCAACTGCTTGTGTAACTGTATCGATGGGTATGGCTTGCTCAATATCCAGGTCCAAATGTGTGGAGCCAGTAACATCCAACACGTGTTTGTAGGCACCGGCCAGTGCCTGGACTGTATGGCAGGCATTTTCTAAGTATGAACCAGCTGCTCCACCGGTAGCCACGATCACATGACCTCCGACCTTCTCGAAAGCTTTGATCTTGCTAATTGCACCTTGGTTGTCGATTGGCTCCTGGCCGTCCCAAGTGGGAGTGCACTGACCACCTTTTGAGAGGACGAAAGCCAGGGTCACAGCTTTGAGGCCGTAGTTCTGGTGCAGTCCAACCAAATCCATACCCGTGTATATGTATGGGGCGAACCGGGGCTCTAAAAAAGATATCCTGGTTAACATTGAATTCTTTTATTAATATTTTGTTGAATTTACCTAGTTTAGTTTCGACAGTCAAAATCAGACCTAGCACAATTGCTAAAAGGGAGACTGAAACCTTCATATTTAAACTTATTAAATGTGAACTTGGTTAAAATGTGGAAAATATGTTTGCCTTCGATTTGTGATTTATTTTTATAAACAATTTGTAATCAATTTACTGAAAATCTGATGATTTTTCTCGTATTGTGTGAACAGAGACATGTGTTTCCACTTTTGATTAATACAAAACACATTAATTGTTTGATCATTTTTTCCAGTGCTCTCTGCAATGGTCTCAAAGTTGATAGTGTAAATCATCAAGGGCGTCATGATCATTTTTACTATTCTTCTTATCACCTCTAATCACCTTGGACCTTTGAGACCGATTTGTATCCGAAAAATATTGATTATTTTGTGAGCAAGGTAATAATGTTGATAAGTTTGAACCGGATTTTGTTGACAGTCTTGCAGTTTATGTCAATTACTGTTGTTTTGAGTTATATTTGAATTATTTAGTGAATGGAACAGCACTTTTCAAATGCTCTTGAGCACTTTATTTTCAGTTCAATTCAAATCACTTAGCAAGAGTAAACATCTAGTACTTCTCATATTGATTGCTCTGAACAAACTTAACCTGTCACGTACTCTAGGTTATTTTATTGTTTCCAAAGCATTCATAAAGCCAGTTAATCAAATAGAAAAGACGATTGACCTAGATCACTCTCCCTGTCCACCCTATCCAAGACTATTATATCATTTGGAAATCTCAGCGAATATTCAATTGTTTAGCATTTCGTGTGATTTACGACTATATGAGAGAATAAGTATGAAATACGAGACAAAACCATAGGATGTGTGCCAAGAATATTCTCCATCCCTTTCCCCTCTTCCCCAATATATACGGTATATGAGTCTGTTGTGCGATATTTGTATCACGTATTCCGAGCGCCAAAAGAGTGGTACTATCGGTCAGTGCTTTACTCTACACTCCAATCGTGACTATAATATAAGGAAATTCCATTCAATAAGTATATACCCGTCCAAAAGCCTACCGTTCCCTTCATTTATAGTCTGCTGGTGTACGTACGTAATGGTCGGCGCCGTCTTATAAGTGAAACTTTTATTCCAATTATTTATTGAAAGTTTTTCGCTTCAGTGTTGGCGTTGTCTCAGAGGAAGGCCCCCAACAGTGAGATAACGGTCCGCACAATAACGCAGAAGAGAGTGAGTCTGCCATAGATTGAGAGGAAAAGGCTGTGAATAGAGAGATAGGAATGCATACAAAAACTGGTTACTGACCACAAATATTCTGTGCGAGTAGTGGTCTTGTGTTGAGTCAGTGCTCCGGGAGCTCAGGGCTCAAGAGCTCAGAATGAAAATTGTTTTTGAATTAAATGTGCCTTTAATTGAAAATTTGTTTTCTTTCCGTACAATACGATTAAATGGTAGTAAAAAGCAGACTAAACGAGCAAATAAATAAATAGTTTGCTTGGTAATTGAGTTTCACGTTGATTCAAAACAAATCCTTTAGAGATTTCTGACAATAACCAAGGTTCTTATCTATTCAATCAAAGAACTAGGTCAGAATATAACTAATTCCTAAAACTATCTAACCTTCAAACTCAGTTTCAATTGGTGTTATCTTGATAACTTTCTAAATTGAATTATTAAAAATTTTGATTTTTTATCTTGGTGATTCTGAATATTAGAAAATTGTAAAACGATTCGATTATACTCCGGAACACTTTATTTACAGTTCATTTAAATTGAATTTTCAACCGAAAGAAAGTCTTTAGAAAAACGACATTTGAGTTATCGTTCGTCAGATATCGAAACACAACCTGATGTGGAACTACACCCAAGAGTCCAGTAATTCATTGCCCGGTCCTCTGGTTTGTTAGTTACATGTCTTATGTCTAACTGTTCTGTTGCTTAGAATCGAATTGAAAAATATATTCTGTGCTAAACTTAGAGCCCTATCCTCTCTGTTTCTGTGATTGTCACTCCTGAGGGTTCGGTCAGTGAGGCTGTGCTCACATTTTGCCATTAAGTTGGCAACTGATCGCAAACACATCGTGTGTTTTGTATACCGTTTTGTCTGTCTATCTGTTTGTGCCTTAAGTCAGACCATAAATGAATGGCCGACTCTTCTCTGACTATAGCCAAGAGTCAAATCAGGAAAAGTCCCAAAAGATTTCAATGGCTTTCGGGCTAATAGTCGCGAATCGCAATCTATTTCTATCGTTTTCATTAACCAAATAAATCGTAAAAATGAAATCAGCTTGATGAAAAATGATCTAGATAATTATCTATAGAATAAGATTAGACATGTATTCTGTATTCCAATATTTCAATGAATTTTTTCAATTTATCCAAAAATTCCATGTTCATTTAATAAATTACAGTTTCTAACCTGCTTGCTTTAGAATTCTCTGCTTGATTCACTTCAACATGGTGACTATTTTTTAACTGATAATTTATTTGAAAGAGCATAAAATTTAACCTTGCTCATATTATTGATATAAGACTTAATCAGATTAGAAAAAAGTTTATATGAATTCATATTTTGCTGCCAAAGAGGACAGACATAAGCGGATCACACGAATCGATGGGACCGACAAATATATCGCTCAGCATATAGTTCGAGAGCAGTGAAAGTGATATACTGTTGTGAAAACAAAAATATTTATACTGATTAACATTTATACCAATACTAATGTACCCGGAGTTCAATGGATTCATCAGTCATCGGAGGACTGGGAGGAAAGCCCTCAAAAACATTAATACTTACGTAAAAGATGGGCACAAATCCATTAGAGAAGGGATAGGAGGGGATCACCAGAAAAAATATACGTATAAGACTTAAATCAACATGTTGGTAATGTGCATAATATTAGCTCGGTGATGAGCAAGATGAATTATTAATAATTACTAGGTTTACCAATTTCTAACTAATTTCAATAATAACTTTTATTAATATTTGTTTAATGGTCTTGATAAATTGTTTTAAATTATTTTGCAGGCTGAGATAATGACGATCAACGTGTTTTTGTTAATTTAGCTTGGTGATTTCTATTTTGCATGTCTGTCCCCTCTCTAAGAAGTTAGTCCTCGAGCGACAAGTATTGTTCACTTTATTTATATCTAACTCTTGATAATGTATATCAATAGTCGAGAGATGACTTTTCCAGTTCTATATATTTCATGAAAATTTATCTGATGGTCAAGGTCCTTTTCTAAAACATCCAGGTTTTCTTTTCTAGTTATCAAATTGATCAAGTAATTTTTTGCCTAATTAAATTCCATTGGTGCTTATCTTATTTAAAATTTCAACTTAAATATCAGTTGAAAAAATTAACACCTTGGCTATCATCGTGACATTTAATGTGAAAATATTCAGTTCTATAGACTATCTCTTCGACCGATACTTTGATTGATTATGTATTGAAATGCAATCCTTGTGTTTACTTTCCGGTGCCGTTGAGTTTCTGGGAGGGGAGAGAGAGAGAGAGAGAGAGAGAGAGAGAGAGAGAGAATCGGATGAAGAATATCAGCGAAACTCATCTAATATTCAGAGAGGAAGTGATGCGAAAATACATAAACACAAAGAAAGTCCTGAGTTTTAAAGAGTAGTTTATTCTTCAGTTCAGAAGATCCTGTGATACCATCGAAGAAGAGCTGAACAGATATTCTGAGCGAAAGAGGAATCGGATTTATTTTTTGGTGTTTTTCACAAAATTCTCGGAAATGTTATAAATTATTACAGTTTTCAACCAAAGAAAAAGAGAGGGAATAAAGAGAGGGAAATATTTATCTTGATATTTGATATTAGATTCAGACATCGATGTTAATTGATTGAAAACATACACGATCATTAATTAACTCTAATTTGACCTTTTTGACCTTCTCTGATGTATATGACCAGGAACAATTCAATGTGCAATTTTGAAATGAACTTGATGAAACTTTGATAATAGACTTTTGATACTTTGATATATGAAACTGATCTGTAAAATGGGTTCAGTAAAGCGTAAGGAAAAAATTTATATACATTTTATACACATCTATGACATGAATATCACATATATTTTCATATATTATATGAGTTTCGCCTTCGAAGGCATCAAATCTATTATAAGGCGAGCCATGAATCACATGAGACTTATTCATCATTTCATAAGAAAAATAATCTAAATATTTTTGGAACCTAGGTCATTCGTGATTCCAGTCATTATACTTGTTAGAAATTCGCCTCAGAACTTGCTAGTTCATTAGTCACATTTTAATTTACATGATTACTCGTTATTAAAATTAATTGAACTCTCATTTTGTTAGTCTGTGTTATGTCTTGAAAAATATGTTTCCATTTTTGTTGTTGTTATTCAATTTGCCTGATTTTTGAGCAAGAACAAAACAACTAGATTAAAATCTCTAAAGTAATTTATGAAAAATAAGTTTTGAAAAATTAATTGAATTGAAAACTTCAAACACTAATGTTATTCAAGACATTAAGTGAATGTTTATTGAGTCGGCAAAAAGGGAACCACTCTTTTGAAATTTAATGATAATAAATGTGGTCTTTTTTGTTTCTAATTTGGATGTGACCAAGATAAGAGCTTAAAATCGTGAAAACACAAATTAGACAATAATCAAGGTTAGTATCCAGGATATTTGAAAGTTTTAATCTAGTTTAATTGAATAATTTAAAAATTAATGAGTTTGGTTTATTGAAAATTATATTTTGATAAGCTCCAATTTAAGCTTGATCATTCAATTTTTCAGAAAAAAGATATTGATTTTGATACGAATAGACAACCCAGCTAATAGAATTAATCAAGGTTGACATACTACCCCTGGTGATGGCCATTAATTTATAGGAATGCCTAAGAAATGTATTCTCATTACGGCTAATAAATCCCATCACAACTGACTGTATTAATAGCTCAGCACAATAAGGAAGAGAGTGTAGCGAAAAATGCATAAATAAATCCTATTATTTGTGTCAGATCTCATTCTGTGCCACTATTTGTGTTGTGCATAATTCCCACTATATTTTAGCCGCTATTCAATAGAGAGTATTATTTTCTTTGTAATAGAGTCGCGAATATATGGCAATATATGCATAAATCTATAGACTATTCCATATATCCATATATTCTATGCATATGTGTGTATATTCTGTAGTCTTCCTCAGAGCACAGAATATGTTTATATGCATTCATTGATTATGATTTATGAGATTAACTCAACATTTATTTCACTCCATTTTTTCTTATTCTGTGCTTCTCTTTTGAAAAGGAATTCCTCTTTTTGTTTATGAATATAAATATCTGTCGTCTTATAGTCTTATTGTCTTTCAAAACGAATATAATTCCTCTGTTTTTGTGTCAAATCAGTTGCAAGTTATTATTGATGTGCTCTTGGGTTTGCAAAGTTGAGCAAAATTCAACCTGGCTAAATGTTTATCATATTCATAATCAATTCCCACGAGAAAACATTTATCAAGCAACTGTTATCCCAATTCAATTAACAATGATTAACCAGATCAATTAGCAAGATAAAAGGAAACTTTTTCAAATTAGTTTTTTATCTAATCAGGGTTTTTACTAATTTTCTATCAAGAAAAAAAAGGCAAACAAAGCAAAACAACTAACAATCTCAATTCATTACGATATTGGATAGATAACCAAGCTCAATCAATAAAATCAAGATAACTACGAACAAAATCAATATAAAACTAACTTAAATCGATTCCCAATTTGACCTTGATAAAAAAACCAAATATCAGCCTAAATTTTCTAATAAACAAGCTAAATAAACTGCAATTAAACCTAGCTTGGTCACTCTCATTGAGTAATAAAATGCCATTTCTTCGCTCTATTGTCAGTTCCTAATGAATGGCAGCACAGCCTCACGAAAAAAACGTAATGAGAATAAACGCAAATCATTTATAGTCTGAGAACTAATCTGAGTGTCAGATCACTAATTAGTGGAATGCCTTTAAATACTGAAGTAATTCCTATTAGTCGAGAGGCCTTTCCCCTAATCTTTGCGGCCAATTGTCTGTATCGCCAGAAAACCCGGAGCTCTGAGGACTCTGAGAGCTCTGGTTAACAGTGGTATCAATCAATGCCATCGATGGCTGTGTGTGTCTGTTGTGGTGTGCGTTCCCAAAGATTTCTATTCATACCGTTCCTCTCAATGTTATCATTTGGTTCAGGGATGACCAAACTGTAATTAACCTAGCCAATACTTTCTTGCTCAAATTTGTCCTATCTCAAATAAAGTTTGTTTTTATTTCGATAATTAGCTAGTGGTTTTCATTTTTGATAAATACCTTGTTTAATTGTGGAAACTTCAGGTAGAATTGCGAACTTCGTGCCCATCACTGGTGTGAGTCTTTTGTGTTGAGACCAGAAATTGAATGTCTGTTCAATACTTCCCTGTCCTCTGACTGTTGTTTTTTCTTCAGACGACAAACAGTGACTGTAATTGTCGTCAGATTTGTGTCTGTTTTGAGATTAGGTCTAATGTTTTGCTACACAAAGAAAAAGGGAACTACTCTTCGACTCTAATCATTAGATTAATTAAATTGCAATTTGACGGACGAAAAGATAATTAGAACCGCAAAAAACATAATTGAAAATTACACTGATAACATTTCTTTGTCACCATGTTCAATCAATCTATTGTTTAAACTTATCTTGAGCGTTTAATTGCGTGTGACAAGCTGACCATCCACAAATCTTCACCTTAATTAGCTTGGACTTTGATCTGTTCAATTAGCCAGGTAACACACACAAATCGTGATCAAGATTGAAAGGCTAGACACCTCTCTCTCGGCTATAATTAACTGACTGTTTGTGTAGTGCCAGAGCTATGGCCAGACCTCTGATCTCATTTTCAAACAGACGTCTTATCAATTCTTAACATTATTTGGCTTTAAGTCTATTATATAAGTCTTATAACAGAGAAACTTAAGGCGACTTAAGTTCGGGTCAAGACTTAAGCTCTTTATAGTCTTTTACTTTTGATAGGGGAAAGGGATCACAACAAACAACACCAACAAAAAAAGTGATTGTCGGCTAACAAAGTGTATGTCCCCCTCATAATAGAAAAAGGGGGAAAGGGATTGAAATTCTCTATTATTTGTTGTATCGATTTTTTTGTTGTTTTGTTTGTTTAGTGAAAAAGAAAAATCATTTTTCACTTTATATTAAAAGTTGTGAAGAATTTTATTCAACTTTTCTTTTCGTCGGAAAAATCAGTGAATAGTTTGTGATCAAAAAATTTCTATTTTAAGACATATTCTGTCCCTCAATAGAGAGGGTATTCCTGTATTGAATTCTTGTTATTCAATGAGTTTTAAGCGTTTTTTTAGAAAAGATTTTTAATTGAAAACCAAATTCTGGAAACAAATCACTGGAATAGTGGGGAAAGCCATAGATATTCTGACATCAAATTTATGAGAGGCTGAGCTGTTGCTGTAGAGGGGAAGGGGAGGACAGAATGAAATACAGTTGGATTGAGTCATACATCGGTTTTAATTAAATTCAAATTAGAGTTTTAGGGCTCAAAGTCTGGAATTTATAGTATTTTTTGCCCCAAATTTATATCCAAACTAAATGTATATTACATTACAATTGTCTGGTATTGAGATTCCATTCCTCTCTCAGAGCCCTAACTCTGGCTTTAATTTAATTTCAGTTAATTTATATCTATTTAAATTGTTTTTATCTTGGAGAAGCCAAGCTCATTCTTGTTCAAATACAAGGTTTCAATGATTGAGCAAGCAAGGTAGACAATCTTGATAATTTATAATTATTTTTTGCAAGCTGTAATTTTTAAAATCATTTCCCTCTTGTATATTTAATGGCCTAGTTAATTTATTGGCGAAAACCAAACGGTATTATTAATATCATTATTTTATCAAGATTATTTTTGGATTATTATAAAATTGATCTTGATCATCTAAATTTCATTCCTTCTAATTTTATTTGAATTTATTTGTCTCTAAATTTTTTTGTTTGAAACAAATTTCACAAACTTTTCATTTCGTAGTAAAAAGAGATATAAAACTGAATTGAATTCAATTGTCAGACAAATGTCTTTCCCCTTGGATTTATGTTCAGCAAAATTGTTCGGATATTTTGACTTTTATTTTGAATTATTTCCGATACAGTCGTTAGAATGAGAGGAGAGGTATCCAACAGAACCTGTGCTCATATCTCTCAAGACATTAAATTTAACGAAAAGTATTCAAATTTTTTTGTCTAAATTTATTGATTGCTATTCGCAATCAATTGAACATAATATAGAAATTACATGAATATGAAATCAACTAGTTTATTTATTGAGCTTGGCTGTTTTTAGGTCATTGCTTGTTGTCAGTAATCGTGCAAATATTGAATTGAAAGCAAAACAATATAGCAATTCATCGAAATATGATATTATTTTATGGCTTAAAGTTATGGCCAAAAAATGTGATACAAATGGGAAACAAAAATATGTCTTCAAAATCATATTTCGCTGAGAATCGCATTTTCCTAACTCCGGGTCCTTTTTCTCGTGAATTTTGAAACGAAAAAAAATTGGAATTTATTGCATTCCTTATCAATAAATTCATCATTGATTTCATCTAGAAAAGTGAGCATGTTCAATTTTCTAATGGATTTTCTTTTGTGTTTTTTTTCGTTCGCTTTTAGTTTACAAATGAAATGTGTTTTCAAAAGACGTGTTTTTCTCAACTGAAGTGAAAAAATATTTTTTTGAAAAACTTTACCAAACATTTCAAAAACATATTTGAAAATCAAAACATTATATTCAGAGACGATTGAAAAAACACTACAAAACAAGCTAGTAATTGGGCATTACTATGAAATTTCATTTTTAATTTTAGAATTTTGATGAATAAATGAAAACTGTAACTTTTTAATTTTAAATGAAAGCTATCTTAAAAATTACTAGGGTATTCAACTATAGGACTCAAAACAAAGAAAACAAGCTTGTAATTAGGCATTACAATGAATTTCAGTTGCATTAAAAAAAATACAACAATTAGCTCACGTTTTCTCAACTCAGCCTAGGTGGTCCAGAGGTAGAGTGTTCGACTCGAGACTTAGAGGTTGTGGGATCGAGCCTAGGCTTAGGCAAAAAAAGAAAAAAGTTTTTTTCTACCAAATAGAGAAGGAAAACTCACAAATAAACCGGTGATGGACTCACCTAAAACCCCTGACAAACTTAAAGTCAGATACAAAATAAGGCAAACCAAAATACAAAAAACCAAAATACATATTCCCAAAAACCAAATACATATTCCAAAAAACCAAAATACAAATCAAATGAGGGGTGCTCGCCTTTACCATTTCTATGTATTTCATCTTACAAATGAAATTTAAAAACCTTTTCCTAATATTTCACTCAAACACTTGAAAAAGTGGTTTTAAAATATGAAAACTTTTTCCCTTCACTTCAGTTCTCAAGTGTTTCGAAATCAAAAGTGAAATCAAATGGATTTTACCGAAACTTTTCAATTTCCAAGAGCTTTATATTTATGAAAACACCCAGCTCGTCACCAGGTATATATTTTACTCGAAGTTCTGTCCCAGGAATACACCATCCAATAGGTATTATTATCCTTAAGCTGGAGGCAGTCCTCAAATATTATACGAAAAATATACAAACATTTGATTCAAATGACAAACAAAAAGATGATTCGCTATTATATTGAATATTAAATTCAATTCAAATAATATTAATACAAATATAACTGAAAAACAATTTCAAAAACAGAGGCACAGAATAAGAGAAGAGTTGTTGAGTTTCGTACAAAAAAAAAGAAAAATACTCTTTGCAAAAGTCAATGTCATTAATAATTCATGATATTTGCATTCCTTATGGATCGGGATATAAAAATTACCAAAGCAAAAAAAAGTATATTGTATCGAAGCATTATTATTTTAGCTAGTTAATTATTTATTTTTCCACAAACCCATAAATATTTCAATTTAATATGCATTAGATTTTTCTTATGCTGTGCTCTCAATAGGGTTACTTTTATTCTGTGCTGCGCGACAGGCAATCCTCCAGATCACTCGATACCCAGGATTAACCAAGATCATTAATTATTTAAAAGAAATTTTATTTTTATTAGAAAACATGTTTTCAAATGAATTTTTTTGAAATGGAAACTCACGGACAGGAAAGCCATGTCTTCAGCGAAAAGTCAGGCCATTGATTGAATAGTGATATTATAAATAGATTTGAGCTTGATTAATTATTCATTGGAGTCGCTGGATGTTATTATGTGAAAAGTGCTCTCGTTTTTTAAAATGCTGTATATTTTACTTTAAAATAAGTTGATTCATGTAAAGTCAGAAACCCATTCTTCAAATTGATTTTATTCACTTTCTTGATAAAGTACCAGCTTAAATTTCATTGTTAAAAGTTTACCAATCAATTCAATGGAATAAACGCATATCATTTTTGCACCTTATACAACTTTACAAACTGTAATTTCTTATTTAAAATCAAATCACTCACATTAAGCTGATAAACAAGTAAAGTTCTAGGTAGCGCAGGAAAATTAGTAAATTTGTTATTCAAGTATGAATATACTTTTTTTTATCCATTTTTAACCTATAAATAATGATGAAAATTTTATTCTAGTCAATACATACAAGATCAAAACTGTAACTTTTTTAATTTTAAATGAAAGCTATCTTAAAAATTACTAGTATTTGGACTCAAAACAAAGAAAATTTTTGGCATTATCTTGCTTATAATTATACCTTAGCCATCAAGAGACAGTAAATTAACCGAAAATTATCTTCAATTTTAATTTGAAATCATCCGATCGTTTAGCGAATAATTGGCTAACATTTGCATAAATCGCCGATTTTTGTGACTATTTATTCCAATAGCGAAAGGACTGGTAGTTCTCAGTTTAAACTCGAAAAATGCAAACCATTATTACGTTCTGATCATTACGTAAAGGGAACGACACAACAGAGGAAAGGAGTATTGAATCCGACGATTATATAACATCTTTAAGGGTTTGAAATCCAATCCCTTCTTCTCCTCTGAAAACAGAATTAAATGATTAGAAAATAGAAGAGAAAAAAGATTAGAATAACAAGACTTTCACTCATGAGTGACATTAAAATGTGCTCTTGTTAAAAATTTTCAACAACCAAGCTCAATTGAAAATAAGCTTGGTTAGCTTTGAATTTTCTCTGAATAGGAATGAGTTAATTAGATATGTGTTCTAGCTGGTTTTTTGTTGTTAAAAATTTTGAATTTTGCTTGGTTTCAATTAAAAAATTGCCAAAAAATACCTTGGTTATTTTAATAATGCTGGAAAAGTTTAATAATTTTAATGATCACATGAGTTGTCATAGTTTATGATCTTATTATTCCTTGAATTCTTTGGTCTATCCTTTTGTTTAAATCTCATTAAAATTTATTGCCTCAACAAAAAAATAAAGAGAGGTTTTCCCTCTTATTCTGTGCTATAATAGAGAAGAAAAGCAAAGAAAATAATAATTGGTTTGAATTGTTTAAGATTAGAATTTTTATGACAAAATATAAGTAGATTTTCAGACAATTTTTGAAATAGTTTTTTTTGAGACAAAATTACTTTTGAAATTCATGGCATGACTTTCAAAACGAATAAACATCTTGTTTTTTATACCAAGCTAACGCTATAGTGTTCCTATTTATATCTAACATTAAAGTTGAATATTTGTAAACAAGGTCAAATCAATTTCGATTGAATTTTATATTATTGAAAAAATCAATTTTTATTCAAATGATTAGTCTTTTGATTATCTGATCTTTTCGTTGCATAATATTACCTTGGTTAATACAATTATCATGCAATCAAAACCTTGAATCTAAGAAAAATTTATGAAAATCTATAAATTTTATGAATATTTTCAGAAAAACAAAAACAAATTTATATTTTTCGTAATCGAAATAAATAGAGATTTCAATTAATATTCAAAAAACTTATCGAAAATATTTATTTCAGTAATCGATTACATAATAAAAGTTTTATTCAAATCAAACTTATCCTTCAATTTCGTATAAAATGATTAATCAATCATCAAGCAATAAACGTAAACATGGAAATTGCCGGAAAATAGTCCTAGATTACTCTCAAACGACATGTTTATTACGGATATTTACGGAGAGAACAAAATTAGTGTAAAATTTAAGGCAAATTACTTTTTCAGAGAATTCACTTTAAAAGCATTTTTTCATTACATTAAAAGCAAAAACTGATGTTTGCGTTCATATCATATGTTGTGTTATATTATTATTTTTTTTGCTGTCATTATATTTAATCTCCAAACCATATCCACAAATGAATGAAACAAATGATGTGCTGACAGATAACTATGAGAGCAGTTCCCTACCCATCAGTGCCTCTCTCTTTTTTTCTGCAAGATATTAATGATGAAAACCGATTAATGAATTAATGCTTTTTATTTAGATCTCTGTATTATAAACATGTCTTTCAATAGACTTCAATATAAAGGTCCAGTCATTCCGTACGTCATACCATCCTTTCGACAGTTAATTTACCATGTTAACATCAAATTAACATGGTATTTAATCAAACTCCATTTTGCTAGAGTATGTTTTGACCAAGTTGATTTAATTAGTGATTTCTACATCCAAATAATTCTCAGACAAACTGTTTGACTCTTTACGTACTTTTTCAGCCAAACAACTGACTTATGAGATACTATTTGTTTAGATCTAACTCTGCACTAAACAGCACATAGTGAACAGCATCTGACAAAACGTCTGTCCCATTGAATTGGTTTCAATTGAAATGAATGCAAAAAAGGAAATAAAAAATTAATGTTAACAACAGTTGGTTTGCATTCAAAAGGCATATAATATAACAAATAATAAAATATGAATAATATTTTTGTGACTCTTATTTGACTCATTCCTCTCTCTCTTTTCACTGGATATTAGAGCTCAGAATAAGAGCACAAAAGCCATTATAACGACTACTATTTTCTCTGTCGAGATGACAGACAACAACCCCTTTTATTTTTGCTCACAACAGACATATGCCTTTAGATACCGTTCCCATCGTATTGTGTATCGCCAGTGAAAGTAATTGTTGTTTAGAGGAAAACACAACTGTTTTCATATGTATTGGAAGTTAAGACCAAAACTTATTTCTCTGTCTTTTGTTTCGTTTGGTTTCGTTTCTAATGATTTTCTGGATCTGAAAAACGAAGGGAACGGTCGTTATGTTTGGCCCGAATTTGATAGACAATTGAACTCTTGATCCTTTACTCTCGTTTTCGCGCCGGGGGTAGGGGTGGAGGGGGTGGCTGACGCGTAACGGACAGTAAACAAAACTATTAAGAGTTATCGTCCGGAATATGAGTCATAGATATTAAGAATAAAATATCAATTTTCTGATTAATTTCATCGATAAAAAAGAAGGGGAAAGGGATGTGTGAGTCATGTGTTTTTCCTCAGAATTAATTCAAGATTAACATGATAATTTTCACTCAATTCAACAGAAACTATTGATTTATAACTCAATTAAATGGATATTTTTGTTGTAGTTTTTCAGAGCAATTGTTTGACGCATTTCGAGCGCACAGAATAATATAGTATTCCTGCTATTACTCGTTCTCTTGCTGATTGACCAAGCTTAATTAAATGACAAAAAGGGAGAGCCATAGACTGCAATTCATTTTTATTTATAGCATTATTTGTGGTATAAATTCTATGGCAATATATACAATAACTATAAATATATTGTGTCGCATAAAATATGAATGACCAAGTTTATACTGCATTTGATAGACATCTCATTTGCAGTTTTGGATACAAATATAATATACGGCATAAGATTTTGCAGTGAAAAAGGGCTGGCAGTTAGAGCACAGACAACACAAAACCAAACAAAACGAGAGCATCGCTTACGATATGTATATAGACTTTTAGGGCTAAAGAGTGAGAGACTGAGTGCCGATCAAAATAAATACAAACTTCGTATACGAATAACATATATATATATAAATATTGAATAGATTCTTGTCTGTCGTGTGAGTTGTATATAGTATTTCATAGATTTTCATATAACCGGGGAATAGAATGAAATGGGGGGACAGAAAGGGGACGGAATGCAGACTTCTTTAATCGGGAATACGCATGAGTTGAGCGCTGACTGTAGAGCACAGGGCATCACAGTTACAGCTCTTTGGATGAGAAAGAGCTCTGCACTCAAACACTGATCGCACAGTTCTCTGTTGCACAGCACAAAGTGTCGGACACACTGAATATATATACGTTATATAACTTATATATATCTATAGATATATTGTATTGCAATTCAAACTGAACTCAACTATCAATTGTGTTTTGGGCACTGACTCTAAGGATTCGTTCGTTTGTTTTCCGAACAGAGAATTATATTCTGTGCGAAAAGTGAAGGAAAGTAGAAGAAGAGGGAAGAACTCAGTGAAAGAAAGTAAGGGCTGAGCGAAAAAACTATCGCCAAAACTATTGCCAATAAATGTCTTATTCTCTATATTTCAGAGTTTTTGTGCGGAATCTGACAGCGCTTTCGGCACTGGTATCCAAACGCACTGGTGGTAGGAGACAGACACCAGTCCACTCTCTAACAGCACATCTTCCGACACATTCTGACCATTCCTTCTATATATAAGTCGTGAGTAATATATCAGATATTTTTCGTTTTCCGATATAATCTTTGATACGAATAAACAGTGAAATCAAAAAATAGCGAAACTTTTGATATCAAAGTCAATACAAAAGTTGGAAATTCTTGTGTAATATATATATTATATCAAAGAATATAAGAGATATTTGTTTGAAAATTGAAGGAAAATCTATTTGAAAATCACATATATGTGTGTGAAAAGTATGTTATTCTGTCCCTTTAATAGTGTTTATTCTGTGCCCTAAAGTTCAGACGGATTTTCAACTGAAATCCAGTGTTTGATTTGGTTCTTGAAAATTCATATTTGTGGCCGAATTTTCAAATACCGTGCAAATAAACGAATGATTACTTATTATTTTTTCTATGAAAGGAAACCTTCGCTCAGAATAAGAGGAAATCCAACAAAAGTATTGAAATATTTTTTTTATTTTTCCTGAAAAACACTATTCATTGAAAAACTATAACAAAAACAAGAATTGATTGAATGACTGAATGAAAAGTTTACTCTTTTATTGTATTCACTTAACTATAAAAAGAAAACCCACACAAGACTCAGAATAAAGACGGAACAGCACTTTAATATTTGCCTTTCTTATTTTTTCAAAATTTCCACCTAGAACAATTGACTATTTGGCGAAACCAACGATTTCGAGGAAACATTTCTGTTGTGAACTGAAAATAAGTTATGAAATATTAATTCACTATTAATTCAATTCATACGAAAAGTTATATTCAAATGAAAAACTGAATTAATTTCATATCAAGTGTTGAATACATAAGAAGTGAATCCCATATAAAAAATAAGAGGAAAATAAACATAAGTTTTTATTCTGTGCTCTTATTTCAAATAGTGGGCAGAATTTGTGTGAATAATAATAATAATCAAAACAATAATAATCTCATTGAAGGAGAAAAACATTCATATTCTGTGCTATTCTGTGCCCAATAGAAGAAAGACTAATAAAACTATTGTTTGCATTGAATTCATACCAAAAAATAATAAGACATTTGAGTGAACGACAAATAACTGGATTATTATTGAAATATAAAAATCAAATTAAATAATAATATAAAAAGTGTTGTTTCGGTCGATCCTCCGAACCAGTGATTCAATTGATTGCAACAAATCTAATAAAAATTCAATTTAATAGCAAAGGTATTACTGTTATAAATAGGTAGCACACCCTCATATCAAAGGGAGAACATGAAGAGGAACACCGGCTTGTGTTTAGCCATAACTAAATGGATTGCATTCCTCTTCTTAATCAAAGGTAAGGAAAAAATATTTTTTATTTTTTGTTTTATTGTATTGAAAGACAAAATACTATAACAAAACAAAAATCAGACGAATAGCAGAGAAAAAGTGAAAAAACGTTAAAACAAATCAATAATTTGATGTCTTGTGTGTGTATTGACTCCGAAATACTGTATTGTTGCCAACTGAAGGGAACGGTAGCCCTGAAATGCACAGACACTCAAAAGTTATCAGTTGTTTAAGAGTGGAAAACAAGAGTTCGTATAATAGCTGTGAATATGAGATTCGTTTCATACGATTCCAGGCTTTCAATTGGAGACCAAAACTTTGGTCTGTATTTCCCTTTGACTGTTGACTGACTACCAGCCCTTCCCTTCAAGACTGTTGTGCTGTTGTTATAGCTTTTAAAAGGCATTAAATAGAAATGCATTTTATTTTTCCTTCAATTTCTTGCTTTCAATTTTATTTCGGATGAGTTTCTCCCTTCGCTTCTGATGATAGCCTTCCTCTCGATTTCATTTTATTTCTCATAAAACCAGACATCGATACCAAACACCAGAGTTGTGTCCACCAGAGTTATATCTATCAATATTGTCCGGGTAATTTATTATCCAAGCACAATTTTCACTTGAGTTCTATTCCAAGAGTATATTATAGCTCAAACGCCAAGCTTATGGACAGCCCTATTCGACTCAATTTCTATTAGTCTCAATGTTTTTCAACAGTTAAGGCATTAATTATTGAAACACTCTTTTCATAGGAAGAGCACAGAAGAGGAAAAACTTTTAGTTTAATGAAAATTTAGTTTTTCGGTAAAAAAAATATTTGTTTCAACCGAAAGGGCTCTTCAGCCCATCTCTCGATGTTTTTCAGACGCCTGTCCCCTAACAATGTTGTTATATAAAACTTAATCTAATTAATAGACAATCAAAAAGAGTATATTATTCTTGGATTACAGGAATTCGGGAGAGAGAGGGAGAGGGAGGGGAGAGAGAGAGAGAGAGAGAGAGGGAGAGAGCGAGAGAGGGAGGGAGGGAGGGAGGGAGAGAGAGAGAGACCTGAAAAAACTAAATCCAATTTTGATGACTGAAACCACACGTGATTTTCGATGGGATTAATTGGTATTAATGTAATGATCAGTAGGTTTTTGCTAAGGAACAGACACCCAGTCCTCTGTTAAGCCAACAAAACAAGAAAAACATTTATATTTTCTTTTTTTCATTTGATCCGAAAAACTACAAAATAATGGGACAAAAAACCCTTTGGTTTATCCAAAAGAGATGGACTTTTATGCAATAAAGCTGTCCAATACTTTTTGAAATTCCGTACCAATTGGATGACCCTATCGTATAGTTGGAGATAAAAGTGAATAAAAAATTTATGAACTTATCTCTGACTAAATCAATGAAAAAGAGTGATAACTAATGAGAAATGAAGTTTTACTTTCGCTGATTAGTATTTATTTCCAATTTTTGTCTCTCTCTTTCTCTCTCTCTCTCTCTCTCTCTCTCTCTCTCTCTCTCTCTCCCCACCAAAAAGTTAGCGAAACGTCTCAGACATGAGAGAGGGATAGGAGAGGGAAAGACAGATATAATTCTCAATTAAGGGACAACTGTTTCACATAAGAGTCAGACACCGAATAGAGAGGAAAGGCTTTTGATTTCCCTCTGTTTTCATGAGAGAGATATTATTTCAGAAACTCTTTTGATTCCCATTTATATCACTCGAGAAAAGTCTTCTATATATCCATTAAATTAATTGATTCCTAGTTTTTGTTTCCCTCTTTTAAAACACTTCACTGTTTTGTGTATTCAAACAGAGATTTCACACATAAGTAGTGAAATAGAGTTGAAAAACAAGTTTATTATTCAACGAAATACTTTAATCTAGAGAACATCAAGCAAAAACCTTTATCTAAATTAGCTTGGCATTACTTTTCTTTGGAAAAATAAAGTCAACCAGGATCATTTGAATTTGAAATTCAACAGCATATTATTGATTGTGTGGTAGATTTATCGCTGAAATTGAGTGTATGTGCGGTTCTCTCTCTCTCCGACTCACTCCCGCATCCCTCTCCTGCATCACTCCCTCTCCCATCTCATGAATATACTGAATGATTAATAGTAAATATCGAATATAAATATATATCTCAAAAAGTAACCTGACTTTTAAGAGGAGAGAGTATTAAATAAATTTAGTGAAAGTGCTTTTCGGTTAAGAAAATATACGCCAAACATATATATCGGTATATATGAGGAAAAGTATAAAAAGTTTTCAATTTTTTACTCAACTCTAAACACATAGAGAAGTGAAATTCAATAATTCAATCTTCAAGGCAGAGAAAAATTGAATTCCTGTCCCTCTGTTTTGTTTATACTGTATATGAATTATAGCCATAAAAATTGAATTATGAATAGGAAAGTGAGTCTTCAGTGGCTGTGCTCTCAGTCTAACGTATTCTGTGCGATATGTATAAGAGATTTATGGACTTAAGTATAGTTTGAATCTCAAACTTAATTCAAATCATAAGAAATATTTTTAAATATAAAGAAGTTTTGCTTTGAATACAACGGAAACACATATAATAACAATAATAATGACATCAAAATCAAAGTACCATAGATTTCGCCCGAAAGGCATCTTCACTGCAGAGCACAGCATAAACAGATGCAACTCTTTTGGATGGAAAATAATTTTGCATGAAATTTGATAAATATGTTAAAATCAATAACTCTTTTCATTTTTGAAAAACTAATGGATTTAACCTAGATTCAATTATTCCGGGCTGTCAAATGTAAAATTAACCATGTTTGTTTTTCCGGGGCAAAAATCTTAATGGAGTTTTACTTGAAATAATCGCTTTGTTTAACAATATTTGCCCTTGGTTAATCTAATTTTACTGGTAACTCGATTAGAGTCTAGCCTCGCACTTATCGCTCAGAATAACTGCACAGAATATATTGATTTTGAAAAATTTTGATTTGATTTCTGAGATTGAAATACGATATAAGAGTATATAATAACAGATAATAATTGGAGAGAATATATTCACCACAAGAATAACAAAAACAGTCTGTTATGCTGTGCTCTAGAACTCTGTGCTGATCATTGGTATAACCCTGTGCTGTGTGTGTGTTATGAACACAACAAATATTATATTAAATATTATTTCCCGTTCTCTCCAAACCAATAGATCAGGAATGAGAGGACAGTCTACTATTGATTGAATATGTCTTTAGAGTCACTCTATATATAAATACAATATTATATCCGATGATAAACAGATGGAGATTACGATCACCAGAATTATATACACCAATATATCTGAACTGTGGGATGAGCAAGGTATTTTTATAACTCACATCAAGTAGGTAGATTTAATCTGAATCACCTTGATCCTGAGCATAATAAACTATATCGTAACTAATTTGAATAATTTTTGAAATTTCAAAACTTTTTCAACCTTGCCCAGTTTAAATTGATTGATGATATGTTTGACCAATTCCTGAATACATCCGCCCAATAGTTGTGCGCCGCATAGCAATAGGATATTTCTGAGCAGACGGTTATCCCTTTCGGTATTTAATATACATTTGATTAAAGCCTTTGTCGGCAATCAATAAAATTGTTGTCATTTTCCACATATTTATGATTTCAGTTATGAATTGATTGCAAATAATTTTCTCTTCATTTTGTTTCACGACTTCTTTCGGCGTTAAATAAGTTTCTGTTTTTTTTTGCATTTTATTATAACTTTATATATAACTATATATCTATGAGTTTTATAGATATGTTATGCAATAAAACTGAATAACACTTTTATTGGACAGACATTAGACGTATTATTAATGTTGTGTTATATGACCGCAATCTTTGACATTAAATGAGTGCCAGAAAAACGAGTTATTCCTTCAGTAAAAAAAATATAAACCGTTGAATAATTTAATATAGATATAAATTTTCCATTTTAACTCTCAGTAAATAAATCACCTAGAAAATAAACTATGTTACAATTTGATTTAGATAGCTTTACACTGGTCATTGACTTCTCTTTTTTTGCTAACCAAGCTGATTTTTTGATGGCAAATTGACGGGTCATTAGCGGAAAAAAGTATTGAGTTTTTTTGTGAATATAAAAACGTTTCTAAACATCAATGAAAAAGACAGTGATGTTTAAGAGGAGGGACAGCCCTCTCACAAGCCATAGGTCTGACCGGCATTTGTCTGACTATATCTTGACTTTCCGGATGAGTCTGTCTGTCGTTTCCATGTATTTAGTGTTTGAGTCGTTTTGTCTGCGAAATGAGTCTTACATTCAGAGTCTTTATCACTGAAAACAAACTCTTATAATGTATTACACGAACTGTTGTCCAATAAATTGAATCAATTTATTTGAATCTCATTTCCGTCGGACAATATATCTGACAATTTCTTTGATACGGAATTATTTGATTGCAATTCAAACACAATATTCAGTCATCCATTGGAAACACTATTCATATGATATCTGAAGAGTAAGAGAATTGATGGGAAAGAACTGCTGAAGACATTCAGACGTGTAGTCAAACCGATAGTCATTGAAAGTCACTGAAAGTCTTTATTTGATGTAAAATAGACTGAAATTTGTATAAAATCTATTGAAATATATAGAAAATTGCGATAAATACAGCACTCATTGACTGCACTCTTCTATTGGCAGTGAATTTGGAGATGAAGTCAAAAAACTTTTTATTTCTTTTGGTTTTTAATCAAATCTAATATCAAAAGAGTAAAAAACTTTTTGCTTTGAATTTTCTTTCGGTTTTATAAATCTATTGAAAGGGAAAACCATCTGAAAGATAGAAATAATGTTCAAAAAAAGTAAAATAAAATTCCTGTGAAATAAAAAACTCAATTCTCAAAAGACAAGTCATTAGTATTCTTGTAATGAATTAAATTTATAACAATTTTTTTCGGGCATTACTTTTCATTTTGCTCTTCAGTATTATATTTGAAACTCATCTCTCAGTCGAGTATTTCATCAATTATTTAAAGAAATTTTAATTTTCTGAACAAAAAACTTTCATTTCATTCATTCAATTAGTATTAGTTTTATTTCATTAGCGAAATGACTGATGAAAATGAAAATACTCTATATTTTTGTGTGGATTATAACCCAAAAACCAAAATATATAGACATTTATATATAGAGAAGACTTCCCGTAATTTTCTAAATGAATTTCAATTAATTCCAATGCCTTTTCAGAGTACAGCACATACACAGAGAGCACAGTCATTGTCAATGAGTGCACAGAATGCCTAATAAAATACATTATAGTAAAGAGAAAAAATTCATTCAATGAAACACTACATAAATAACATCCAAAAGACTGTATAATAATCGCTAAAAGTTTTTTCTGTTGCGAAACAATTGGCAAATAGTTATGTATTTCAATGATATTTTCAAATCCAATGAAAATATATATCACTTTTTGTACAATAATTTGAGGGATCGTACGCTTCCTTTGCTGACAATCATTGGTCACGCATTTGATATCAATTATAATCAATCAAATGGTTTTATAATTGTCTTTGAATTGTGCTGTTCTATGTTGTTGAGGGGAACAGGCGTTTTGCTGTAGAGTCCCCACAATAGCAAAACTAATTGAATTCTATGGGAATTATTCAGATAAATGGATGAGGAAACTGATATCAATTGAGTTTAATTCATTGTTACTTTAATTCTCTATTGTGCCTTGGTAATAGAATGTTGTTAACCTTATCATCGGAAAATTTAATTTATCTTGTTTAAAAAACATTTTTGGCGAAATTCAATTTATAAAGTATGATTTACCAACATCATTTAATATTTTTTTCGATTTCAAAACTGATCCATTAGGACCAGGATCTTATTTTGCATGGATTTTTCTATCAGTAAATCCATAATACATTGAAATGAGTTTCGCTTTCAAACGGAATATATTTTATACACAAAAAATACTTTGAAATCAAAATATTCTTTAGTTTTGAATATTATTTTCGTTTTTTTGGGAATCGCTTTCAAAATCACTTTGAAATCCGTTTTTCTTATGTAACACATGAGTGAAAAAACAGTGAATTTAAAATACATGAGAATATAAAGTCCTTTCCCTTTTTTCTTTGGAAAAAATGCACAGAATATTCTGTTCCTTTCCAAACAACAATTGCATCCGAATAACTGTTTTGCATAAAAGAGGTGTATATTTCAGTCTATAAGTAAAATATTAGACAAAAAACAGATAAGAATATTGTTTTGCAAACTCAAAAAAAATAACAGTCAGTCCAACCATTATGTGACGACTCACGCCATGAAATCATTAAACGAGAGGTAATTTTAGTCAACATTTTCGACATATCTGTTGTCTTTTGACTGTAAATAGATATCTATATTATTGTATAAACATATTTAGCAGAGAATTATAGCTATTATTCCGTTTTTTTCCTTCTTTTAAATAATTATTTCGTAAAATCTGTTAGTCTTTGAGAGACGGGGTATTAGTTTTCGTGTAGCTCTCGGTTACCAGTGCTCTAATGAATCGTAAAAAGTAATGACAAATAATTTTCTGCTCAGAATAAGTTAGGATATGCTTTCTCTTCGTTTCCTTTCGTGTAGTTTTATTTTTTTCAATTTTATTTTTATTTCTCTTTTCATTTAAACCATAAAATGAATTTCAAAAAACTATTTCCATTCAATGAAATCCAATCTTCTTCTTAATCATTAGATTCTGTTTTCTTGGGTTCGAAACCATTGGAGAAGTTTTTAAGTGAAGAAAATAATGAGAAAAATGAAGAGAAAAGTCAGAAAATAGTTCAGAAATTTAATGGCATTTAATCGATAATAAAAGAGATGAGAGAATCAATTCCTGGTCTTTTAATTTTCCGGATTTTTCAATCACTGACTCAAGGCTTTAGTCTTTGAAATTGATTTTTAGTCAATAATTTCTATTCTTATGTTTAATATCTTCAACGATAAGAGTGACTATAAAAATGACTTTTAATCTCTTGTGTGATATTACACACAAAGTGCAGGTGTTTTACAACAGGAATAAAAAAGCATTGCATTAAAATTGTTGCTCAGGGTTTCAATTTAGGGAATACACGCGAAATGTGTATTCGAGGGGAAAGACAACTCTCTCTCAGAAACATAAGAAACAAAACAATCGAAAGTCTTATCAAAAAAAGTGATTTTACATAAAAATGTTATAAACAGGTAAATAAATCTCGTACTCCATATCCCTTGAAACAAATCTATCATGCTCAATGATTAATACCTGTCTTAATTTACTAATTTGATATAGTTCCTCTGACTCATTAAACCTGGTAATAATTCTTCTGACATGCGATCAGACATTAATCCCGATTATAATTACAATGATTTTGGAGTCAAATAAATGTCAGAAATAAATGATTGAAAACAAGAAATCAAATCAAAAGTCAAACACAAATAGTAATACAATCTATTAAATAGTGATTTCGGTTATAATATCGGAAATCAAACGGAAATAAATCGCAGGAAAAAAGTTATCATTTATTTATAGGTTAGGCAAAGAAATAAGTGTAGAGTCAGAGCACAGGCAGAAAAAAAATTTCGCTTTGAATTAGACCTTAAGAATCGGTGCACAAGAATTTTCGAGGCAAAGGAATGGCTGTTCCTAAAAGGAATGGCTTATAATCTGCGGTTTAGATCAGTTATACATAAATCAAATACAATGAATGAGAGGAACTGTTCAATAAAATTGGGGGAAAGCCATCGATTTCTGAACAGAACCCCAAGAAAAAAGAGAAATCGAAATCCAAATTATAATCCAATGAAATAATGGTTTGAAATACAAATAGATTTTTCGGATTTCTATTTCACTTTAAAGAAAAGAGATTTAAATGAATTACTTGAATATCGAGCCATAAATGTATTGATTTTCTTGTCATTCAATTCACTCTTTCCTATAGTTTTTCTGTTCAATTGATTTGAAACAAAAGGAAATTCCAGTTATTTTTTTGTATGAATTTGAAGGAAATTCTAATAAAACATATACTGTAGGGAACGGTAGACAAAAGGGGGAGGGAAGTGGTTAACCGACAAACAAGAATAGGTTTTTTATGGACTATTATTTTTTTCTTTGAATAATCTATTCTTTAGATTAGGTTTTCATTTGGAATCAAAAGCATATGTTTTTCAAAACATAAAAATATTACTTAAAATAAAAGTTTTTTTTCTTTTCTTTTTATCCAATTCTTGGTTTGAAATTAAACTTTTAAATTAGATTTTAGTTTCTGTAATGCATTTGTAATTTTCTAATTACAGCAGAGGTGGGCAACGGTTGGCCCATAAGGGTTAACCTATGCAATGATGCTCAGATTTTGAGTGAGGGTCGTCCCAATCGATAAAAAACTGTTTTTCACTCTCTTTTGAACAATACTCTGAAGAATTGGTTTTTGAAAAACGTTAACAAAATTTTCAATCAGAAAGTATGTCTGTCCCACTGGTTTCAGCGCAGAAGGCTGTCCATCCCTGTGATTATAATTAGGTTTATTTGAATATTTGGTTTTTTCGTTCAAATATTATTGCAATTCGTGTGAAAACGAAAGCTGTGTTTATAGTGTGTTTGGAGAGAGAGAGAGAGAGAGAGAGAGAGAGAGAGAGAGAGAGAGAGAGAGAGAGAGAGAGTTTGTAGTAAAATAAATAAATACTAATCATTGAAAGTAGACTTCATTTCTCATTAGATATCAATCCTTTTTAGGCCTGGGATTCACTCAGGGATGCAGTGATTAATATTTTATTGAGTTTTTATGCGTCAAAAATCGTAATCAGTTTTGACTTTAATTTGGTTTCGCAAAACAGGTCTTATGGGGACTGACTTAAGGGGGAAACACATCTGATTTTGATGTAATAATTATTAAATACTATTTTTCTATTACTTCTATTTATCAGACGTAAGCCTAAGACTCAAGAAAATTGTATTAATTTTCAATTAACTCCTGGTATTTGATAATCACTCAGAATATTCTTCGGCAGAGATTCTTGTGATTTATTATTCAAACGAATACTTTCCGCACAATTTTTTTGAAGTAAAGTTAAAGTTGTTTTTGTTTTGAAAAAGTTTTTCATTTACTTAAAGCTCTTATTTTCAGCTGTTTTTCCATTAAATTCATTAATTATTAATAGCTTTTAGTCTGAAAAAAGGAAAGGGTTTTAATGTTATCCAGACTTTTATTAGTGGTTTTGACTGCAGTTCCCTTCAGTTCCGCTCAGATATCAATACTTTTGTCTTTAAAACCGAAAAACATTTTAAAATTCATTCAAACCTTACCTTTGATTAAAAAGAAGATAACAAAAGACTGAGTGATGGCTAAACACAGACCACAATTCCCTCGCATATCGGCTCCTCTTATGCTATGATTCTGTTAGGGTGTGCTCTAAAATGAAGGAGAGTTTTAATTAGTGTTTTATTTGTCATTCAATTTAATATGTTTTATGATTTTCTGCTATAAATTCAAAACAAACAATAATTTTATTAGTCTTTTGACTAAAAAGTCTTCAGAAAAGTAATAATATTTTTATTATTCATATTCTATGTTATGAATAGATATTAATATAATATTTATTTTTCGCTTTTTATGTATTCATTGCTTAAAAACATGAAATTCTGTGAAAAAAAAGTTTTCTGAATATTATCTCAAATTAATTCAAAATTTGAATTTATTTGTCAATAGTTTTGACGAAAATTCATTACAAACAATAGAAATGTTATTTGAATTCTAATGCTTTTTGAAAGACTTTTTTAATAAGAATTGAATGAAAACTTAATTTTAAACCTTTAAGTCATTCAATGATTTTCTCGGAAAACCTGAACAAAAGTTTAGAATATTTTCGCTCAGAATATACTTTTCTTGAGCCGAAAGATAATTCAAAGATCAGAATAAGTTTTAAAGACTTTTATCAATAGAAATAAAATTTGTTTTACTTTTCCTAATACTTAATGCAAAACCAAAATAAATATTTTTGACTCAAAAACAAAATTCTTTGCAAAAAAGATTTGAACAGAATTTTAAGTTAAGAATAAAATAGTTATTATTTTTGACGTTTATATCACTTTTTATATTTGTTTTTATGGAGTTTTTCATATCATATATCACTTACATTATCCATAACCTCATGGATCAGAAGAGATGGTCGGAGAGGACAGGGAGAGTGAGTTATACAGCCGATGGTTAACTGTGCGTAAAAGCACAGCACAATCACAGCAATAGCACACGAAATGAGACTTTTATTGGACAGTAGTTATCAATAGATATCTATATATTTTCGTCATTCACTCAAAACAAATGAACGAATCCTTAGAGGAAAACCTCTTTCGGATGAAAAGCACTGCAATTGATAGCAATATATTCCGTTCGTCCGAACAGTTGTCTCAACACTGAAACTGAAGTTCTGTGCGATTCTGATGGGGAATAGTGTAGGCTTTCCCATCAGTATATGTCTTCTGCTCTAAAATCCCAATACGATTGACAACTCATGCGCTCAGCATTAGAGAGGATACTAGTCCTCTGATACTCTCTTTCCTTCCCTATCAATAAGACTCAACTGTTATATAAATCTATGAATTCTGTGAAAAATCTATTCAATAGGCTTTCTATTTGTGTAGAGTTTTCATCCATTCATTTATTACTGTGTTTTCTGGGTATCTGTGCTCTCCGTTGATAGCTTTTGAAAAGTTTAATATCCAGGTCTTTTTCAATGTTGAACAATGAAAAATGATTGATATTTTCCTTCAACAGGAAAAACAGTATTTTTCCATAAAATCCTTTTTCACAACAAAAGACTTGAATTTATTTTCTTGAATACAATTTTCAAAATGAAATTCCTATTCATTTATTGCAAAAATATTTTTAATCCCATTTGAAAAGTGAAACTCAAATTCAAAATTCATATGACTTTACGCCAATTATTTTCATCTCATTTCATTGTCACTCAGAGGCAGAGCAGAGGACAGAATAATTCACAGAATATTATGAATAATCCATTCTCTCTCTCTCTCTCTCTCTCTCTCTCTCTCTCTCTCTCTCTCTCCTCCCTTTCCGGAAACAATTTAAAGCCATTATATAAAACGTTTTGAAAACTTTTTGATGGCTTTCCATTTGGTTTGACACTCAATGGAGACATCATTTCGTTTAATGAGTTCTTTAATTAAAGGCTTTAAAAATATTTTCGCTCAGACCTCACAAAATCCATTGTCTCTGAGTTATGCAAACTATCACTCTTTTGCTCTGGTATTTTCAAGAAGAGTTAAATTATTTAAATTTGAATTATCTAGATTGTTATACTTGAGAATAATTTGAAAAAATGTAAATGTAAATTATTTTTACCAAGTTATGTTCAATCAATTGTTCCAAATGTCGGGTAATCCTTGAAAATTTTGTTTCAAATTAGAACATCAAGAGTTATCCATATTATTTCTTTATTTTTACAAGATCACCCTGCTTATCACAGCGAAAAAACACAATTAATTTGCAGTGATTGAAATTTTCATTCTCTAATACTCCTTGGCACAATTACATTTTCGTGTCGTTAGCTGTTCCTTGATAGAAAATATTTCCACTTTGCTTCAAGATCAATCCGGAGAAAACCTCGTCGGTATTAACCTGGTACAGACAGTCCAGATTGATGACGGGTGACTTTAATTCCCAAGTAATGCTTTTGATACTCGCAGGCTGAACATGGCTAATTAAAGTTGCCAATAAAACCAGTTTTAAAATGATTTTTAATCTAGATGGGTCAATCACTCAAATTAAAATGTTTCTGAAACTTAATTTTGAAGTCAATTAAATAGTTTCTTATTGTTTGAGAAGAGATATCACCTCATATTACAACGTTATTGTTGAAAGTTTTGAAAAATATTTGATCTAAAAGCACCTGGCTCAAATCACCTACATATAGATTTAGTTGGCTAGTTACTGATTACGTGAAATGTATTTCCTAACTGGATATTTATTTACCGAGATCATCCAATAGCAAATCGATACTTTTTTTGCTCGCTATTTATAACATGAAGTAATACTCTAACAATGCCAGGGATAAGCATGAATTTTGGACCTGATATTAATTATGGATTTACCAAAATGATTTTATTTAATAAACTTTTCTGGGTTTAGCATGGAATTGCAAGAATTTATTTTGATCATTTCTCAAAAGAACCTGGTCTATAACTTCATTGGTAGCCAATGGGTAAGCAATGGTAATTAACATGACATTTGATTATTATACGCTCAATATTCGTGACAAAATTCTACATGATCATTGATAACATTGTCAAAATCTGCCATGAAACAATTGCTATGTAACAAAAGTTGTTTGAAAATCTGTTCCAAACTATTCAATGTTTCAAATGATTAATCATTGAATGAAAAAATCTTATTAGTGTTTGTTCAATCTATTTTGGCTGGATTCAATAAAAATGTTGTCTTTGCTTGTTTAAATTAGCATAATTTATTCAGTGTGACAAAGTTAATCAAATAAATTGAAGTTTAAATCAACAAGTTAAAATATGGTGCTCAACGCAGTCACCTTCCTTTGTTTCAACTCCGTTCTTGTTGTAGTAGAAGTCATCAGTGATCTTGCCCATATAAGCGTAATTAGTTGTGCTACACCGACCAAGATATATCGGTCCCGTTTGGTCGGTGCCAAACTTCAGAGCATTAGAGGGCTTTGCGATTGCGTTTGTTCTCCATTTCCAGAAGAAGCCAGTACCAACCAGTACATCAAATTGTTGGACCTCGATCAATGTACCGTTCTCAGTTATCAAGCACCCTTTTGTTCCATCAACATAACCGGCAACATTTCCACCAGTTCTGCAAGGTATCATTCCAAAGTTGCCTTGCATCGCACCCACATAGGCATTGCTCGGAACTGTTGTGATGGTTGTGCTGACCCAGGTGTAATTGCATGCAGCAACTAGGTTAATTTTCCAAAAGTAAATTTAGAATATCAATTTTCAACTCTGCAATGGAAATTATTTATTTTTTTCCAAAATTCGACTTGATTTGAATTTTCAAAAATGTCACCTTGATAATCGAGTTTAAACTGCATGGTCTCGAAATGGTCGGCACCGTTCCTTGTGTAATTGAGTCGACACTCCCAAGTACCTTCGTACGATTCGTCTCGGTAATTCAGGATTGAAATTTGAATATCGGTGGAGGAGACAGCATTCTGAACTACATACTCAATATCCCTGACACCAAGCGTGATGTTGAGCTTATTACCTGGCAACAATTCCGCTATTTTAATGGTATTTCTTCTGACACCAAGAGCTTTGAAAGTTGAATCGCTCGTTAGCTTGGCATAGGAGCAGTGAATGTTGAATACAGTTGAGGTTAAATTGAAGCCCATTGCTGTGTAAGCTTGAGAATGAGCTTGTTCGATACTTAAACAACTGAGAATAATCGAGATAATTATTTGAAAATTCATTTTACACTAATTTATTCAAAATATATCCTTAATTGATGTGAGAAGAGATATGAAATGATCAATCATTTAGTAGGTGCTCTAGAGTTTGACATGCTCAGTTAGTTAGATTTTCAATTATGAAATTATTAATGTATTTGTTCTAGTCAATTTGCTAGTTATTGCTAAACTCATTTGATCTGCTAACTTTTTAAATGTGGAAATCAATTTAATTGTTAGAAAAACTTTTGTACTAGTCACGCCATGTTTATCGTATTGCATAAAGAAAATTTTCAAAGTTAAAAAATATTTGATCGCAAACACCTGGCTCAAATCTAGCACCCATTTTGTAGAACTATTTGTCCATCTTTCTTCAGGACAATTCTGGTGAAAACCTCACCTCTATTTACCTGGTATAGATATTCTAAGTTAATTAAGGGATTCAATTTCTAGATAATACTATGGATCATCGCTGCCTGAGCTTGGTAAATTATGTGAGTGTTTATTTGTAATAAAACTAAAAGTCATTTTCTTATTGAAAAATTTTATCATTTATCAGGCGAATTCGAAAACAAAATACGTTTGAATTCAAATTCTTCTGAATTTTACCAAGAACAGGTAAATATTTACCAAGCTGAATCAACGACTATGAAACTGATACTTGGTCACGCTAAATTATCCCGAATAATTTTTATTTTTCATTTTTATTTGTTGTATTCAAGAAACTGATATCACGATATTTAATACGTTAAACGTTGCCAAGGTATTGATTGAATCTTTTAAATAATTTATTGAAGATTTTAAATTACCCTACACCATTTGAGTTCAAATAATTTCTTAAAATATTGATTGCAATAATATTTCCATTAATTTGACCAGGATTAATGTAAAATCTAATACAATAAATATAAAAGCAGCAGTAAATTATGGTTTGCAAGTCAAAACAAATGTCCAAGTTTGGTTTAACTCGACACCATTCATGTTAAAATACCAGTGATCACTGATCTTGCCAACATAAGCTGTGCCATTAATATTGTCCCGACCGTAATAGGTGGGCCCTAATTGATCTTGACCAACTGCCAACGCATTTGGAGGCAGTGCTTTGTTCGAGTCGTTCATTTGATACCCCCAGGACAATCCCTTTCCAGTCACCACTTGAAATGTAGTGTAATTTTGGATTTGTCCGCCCATTGTTATCGTGCAACCCACGGCAGGGTCATAATAGCCGGGACAGGGACTGGGGTCAGAGGTCATTGATCGACAGAATATATATTGTTTATCTTGGCCATTTACCGCGGCCACGAAAGCGCCAGACGGGATATTTCCGAGGGAAGCGTTCACCCAAGAATATGTGCATGGACCAACTATATAAAAATATAATTTTATTGCTATTAACAAGTTGGTTAATTAACAATGATACCTTGGATATTAATGTTGTATTGTTTCATAACGTAGTGATCTTTGGCTCCGGTGGCGTCATAATAGATGCCACACTCATATAAACCGGTGGTATTCGGTAATTCATAGTTTTTGATAGTTATATTACCAAGTCCGTTGCATTTTATCAGGTCGACTCCCTCGGTGCTCGTGAAATTGCAACCTCAACATGTACATTTAATTAGACAAATTATTTATTAAGGATGAATTAAATTATCTTACCGTTAGGATTACTAGCTGTGCCAGTATAGAAGACCACTCCCTCTTTTTTCAGGACCATTCGGTTGAAAACCTCACCACTGTTAACCTGGTACGTACATACCAGGTTAATTATGGGGTCATTTAAACTCCATTTAATGCCAGTTACACTCGCTGCGTGAGCTTGGTTAATTATGATAGAGATTAAAAACAGATTGAAAACCATTGTTTCGAGAGATTTTATTTTAATCAATAGAATAATGTGATCTAGGGCAAATCTCAATTAAATGTGAAACTTTTTTTTGAGTACTTTTTCTACTAAAAAATATTTACATGGAAAGCATCTGGCAAATAGTTGACTAGATAACTTTTCTTTCTTACTTAAATGGTAATAAAATTAGCATGTTACGCACGGAATCTAAAAATTATCATGTTTGCTTAAGTGAGCCTTTGTTAATTTTATTTAATTAAAAATTCATTCATAATAGGTGCATGGTAAAATTATATTTGGCTCCGTTGACTTCTTAATATATCCCACACTCGAACTGACCTTCAGTTGATTGGAGTTAGTTCTTGATACCTTGATACACTTGGTCAAGCAAAATTCAAACTTTTATTAATACTCAAGAAATATCATAACTATCACCAAGATAATAAGTAAATCAATTCATTTATCTTTTCATTTAATTGCTCAGTTAATCAGCTGTCAGTAGAAATCAATTGACTTGTTTGAAAATAATTTCGAGATGTCACGTCATGCTACGTATTCTCAAAACTTATCATGGTCAAAAAATATTTGCTTGGAAAACACCTGGCACATATCCCATCTCAATTGTTTAGAAATTGCGTACTTGGCACTGCTTAGTGTACAAGGTGTTTTCTAGAGAAGAGGACAAAAATGTTGAATAGATTGTTGAATAAATTCATAACGACCATGTTCGTATGATTAAAAATAATTAATTCAAGTATTAATTTCAATAATATTTTCATTAATTTGACCAGGATTAATGTAAAATAAAAACAATCTAATATAATAATAATAAAATCAACAGTAAATTATGGTTTGCAAGTCAAAACAAATGTCCAAGTTTGGTTTAACTCGACACCATTCTGGTTGAAATACCAATGATCAGTGATCTTGCCAACATAAGCTGTGCCATTAATATTGGCACGACCGAAATAGGTGGGCCCTAAACGATCTTGACCAACTGACAACGCATTTGCAGGCAGTACCTTGTTGGAATCGTTATCTTGATACCACCAGGACAATCCCTTTCCAGTCGTCACTTGAAATATAGTGTAATTAAGGATTTGTCCGCCACTGGTTATCGTGCAACCCTTTGCAGGATCATAATAGCCGGGACAGGGACTGGGGTCAATTGTTCGGCAGAGAATCAATTGTTGATCTTGGCCATTTATCGCGGCCACGAAAGCGCCAGCCGGGATATTTCCGAGAGAAGCGTTCACCCAAGTATATGTGCATGGACCAACTAATATACCAACCAATATAATTTTATTGTGATTAACTAGTTGTTAATTAACTATTATACCTTGGTGTTTAATATTGTATTGTTTCATAACGTAATGATCTTTGGCTCCGGTGGCTTCATAATAGATGCCACACTCATATAAACCCGAGCTATTGACATGTCTAAAGTTTTTGATAGTTACATTACCAAGTCCGTTGCATTTTATCAGGTCGATTCCATTAGTGAAATTGTACGTGGAATTGCAACCTGAACATTTAGATTTGTTTAAACTATACCAACGTTTAATAGATTAATTAAATTATCTAACCTTTAGTATCACCAGCCATTCCCGTGTAGAAGACCTGTCCATCTTTTTTCAGGACAACTCGGGTGAAAACCTCACCGCTATTTACCTGGTACTGACATACCAGGTTCATTATGGGGTCATCAATAGTCCATTTAATGCCAGTTACATTCGCTGCGTGAGCTTGGTTAATTATGACTGTGATTAGAAACAGATTGAAAATCATTGTTTCGAGAGATTTTTATTAATCAGAAGAATAATGTGATCTAGGTAAAATCTCAATTAAATGTGAAACATTCTTGAGTGATTTTTCTGATAGAATTGTTAAGTACTTTTGATGATGAAATTAGCTTGTTCAAATAATAAGTAACGAAATATCATATTACCTCAGTCACAAAAGAAATTTCTAAAGGCTAAAAATTATTTAAATGGAAAACACCTGGCAAATAGCTGACTAGATCATTTTTATTACTTTTTAATTTTCGACAAATTTATCAGTTACTGTACATGTGATTTGGATCTTGATCAAATAAATTGAACACGTTTTTTTCCAAGATAATGCAATAATTCAATTTTTCTTTACTCAAGATGACTTGCAATCGTATTATCAAAAGTTAATGAAATGACAAAGGTTATATTAACATTTATAATTTAAAATAGCTAATTATGGTGATCTCAAAGGGCAAAGTGAATGAGTGGGTAATTCTTATCCAGTATTTGATCCAAAATATAGTTCTTATTGACGTCATAATCAAAACCAACAATAAGTTTAAATCCGAGACTTTTCATAACATCCGAACAAATTGTTTCAATTTTGAGCACTTCATCAAAACTAAGTCGAGTTAACCATCGGACAGGTGTTAACCTCGAGTCACGTTTCGTTGAATGTATTTCTCCTAACTTATCATCAGCTCTGGTGTTGTCCGACAACCACTTTTTCACAGAATCACTGAAATCCAGATTCAATTTCTTGAATAATTTCTCTTCATATCGACCTACTGTGCAGTCTTGCTCATTATCTGGTTGTAATTCAGAGTTTCCGGTTTCAATAATTTTGGACTCAAAAAATCCACCCTGGAATTGAGCTAGAGCAGAAAGAATCAAAGTTTTATCTAGGTATTTACGAATTGAGCTTGAACATCAGCTGTCATAGTCATAATCAAACAAACTGTTCAACAAATCAATTGAATTGTGATCTCTGGGTTCATAACCGAACGTCTTAGTCCATTGCCAAGGGCTCCATATAGTAGAATGTTGGCCAATGGTGTTGCAACAGGTCCCCTGGTCATTTGGAAAATTGAACATGTTTGTTATTTGTCAATTTTCAACTTATCTGTGAAAGTAGACTCATTGGCTCAGATCAAATAAGGATTTTGTTTACATCTTTTTCTTCAATTAAAGGGTATTCACTCCACTCCAGGCTATTTTCAAATGTATCTTGGCTTTGAACTTGAGCTCTTGGACATTGAAATTCTAGGTTAGCCTTAAGGCTATTCAATAATAAATGAATTATAAGTAACCAAATCAATGATAATATTAAAGAAAGGATTAAAATCCTGTCTTTCGATTGCATTCTTGTTAAAGCTAACTAGGTTCTTTAGTTGATAAACATGAATTATTTAAATATGAACTTGTTTAACTTTTAAAATGAAACCCAAGTATTTTATTAAACAAATCATTTGTTTTGATATTTTAATTTCATTACGCGTTATACAAATGCAGTGCATATTTGAATGTCAAACAAGAAAAAATGTGACAGGTACTTTTTGTACTTCATTTTATTTCAGATGTTCAAGGTATAACTATTTATTTGAATATTACAGTGTATTATATAAATCAATAGATCAATTTATTCAAGATTATTAGTTGACTTCAGTGTGTTTTCAAACATCAAGTTCATTTGGTTTTCTTGTTTGAAATCACCATGTTAAATTCTGAAATAAGTTTATTCTTTAAATGTTGAGCATATTGTACTGATTACCAAGTTTAGAGTAAAACAAAATTAAAAGAAATTATTTAAAGGAAAATAAGTTATTTAATAAATTATTTCAAAGTTTTAAAAATTCTTGTAATATTGGTCCTCTAGGAACCTAATTGATCAGTGTCTTTACTCCAGGGTCTTCTCGTAATCTTTTTGAACTCTAGCACACCTTCAGACTTTTTATCAATATCTCCACGTCCAAAATTTCTAAATTTAATTTTTTGAAAGTTAACTATTAAACTTTCAGCAAATTTTTTATTAAATTTTGCATCTCGACACTCAATAAAATTGTTAGGGATTAGCAAGGTAATCAATAAAGGGTAAATCATCATTTTAAATGCTCTGTAAGTTTATTATTAGGAATAAAAGAATATTTTAGAGAATAAAACAAAATTAAAAGAATTTATTTAAAGGCAAATAAGTTATTCAAAAAATAATTGAAAAGTTTCAATATCTCGGGTAATGGTGGACTTCACTTGGAACCTGAGTGACCAGTATCTTTCCTGGTCCATCTCCTCGCTTAGCAATCGGTGGATTTTTCAAAGCATAAGACATTCTCTTAGCCATCATTATGTTAGGGTCTCGAGTCGCGAGCTGTCTCTTAGCCATCCGTAGATCGTTGGGAGTGGCCGGAGACCAGTCTCTCATGTTTTTCCAAACATTTGACAGAATCCTCACAAATGTTGTAATTTTTTGAAAATGAGTGACATTTTATTTTGTTCTTGTTGTTTTTTGTATTGTTTTATTGTTTAACGTTTTCTTCAGGTTTTCAAGATTATTTTGTAGTTTTAACCTGGCTGTTGGCTTGAAAGTTAAATTTTCTGTACTTTATTTTTTCAATACTTAAAATAATTCAATACTTTTATAAGAATTGGTTTTAAAATAGTTAATAGTATTTTGTATTTTTGATATTTTTTAAACTATTAAAAATAGTTGTTAAGTGATGGACGGATATTTACATGTGCAAAGTGGTATGACTTTTGCCTTGAGTCTACACGATTAGAGGGCCGGCCATAAAATTGTTCGATTGCTTTCAAAAATCAGTTGACATCTATTCAAATGAGGTTTTCAATGAATTTTAATAATTATTAACAAATAATTTCATTTTTAAAACTGAAGAAACACTTGTTTTTAATGACAACTAAATTGTAAATAATTTTATTCATTGAATTCAAATGACTCTCTCTCTCTCTCTCTCTCTCTCTCTCTCCCCTCAATTCTTTGAATAATTTTATTTATTTCTTTGCATTGATTTCTACTATAATTCAAATGCGAATACTTTTGCACTTAAAATGTCTTTTGAGAGCTAAAGAAGTGCCAAAAATAAGTGAAAATAAAATAAAAGTTATTTTACTTTTTTTGTTCACTCCTTTCAAAATAGATTTTCCAACAAATTCACAGTATTTTCATTTCAATATTGATTTCTTGATTTAAAGCTCAGAATAAATTTACTCAAAGTTTTTCTCTCAGATCAAGAGAATAAATAAACCCAAAGTGGAGTACACTTTATAATCCATTGGCAATGGGCAAGGTCATAATTTTGAGGAAAAGAAATCAACTTATACCTTTAATCTAATTATCTACTCTGCAAGTTGTTCGAAACTTATTACCTTTCTAACTTTTTGAATAATCTACCTTTCAAAAATATTTACTTTGATAAAATTTTAGCAACCATTTAATTTCTTCTGATTAAATTATTGTGTTTGACTTAAGTATCCATGTTATTTGATATTCGAACTATTGACTGGGAAATTTAAAGTAATGTTCACCTTGCTCATCGCCAAGAACACATGTATATATTCGTTGAGTGACGAATAAAAGGAAATTTTTTTACACTTCGAGTGTAAGGCGAAAATCAAACACAATTTGAATCAATAACTAATAAATTATTCATAGAATCGACTGCTATTCTGTTACTTATGCTGTGCTGTTAGGTCTGTGCTGTACTATGAACTACACAGCACTGGAAACACAGCCTTAACTTTGGTCAGGAGTTGTCTCTCCACTCGTTTTTTCTCGTAATTCAAACTGAATGTGAAAAACGATTAAACATATTCTCAGAGCACTTCCTCTCTCTGCAGAACAGAGACATCCACTTCACTATTGCACAGGCGATGGAGTAGAGGACAGGTCTTTCTGTTTGACTGTTGTCTTTGCGCTCGAGTTCACCGTTCATTCTGTGCCGAGAAATAAAACATTCAAAACAAACATTAGTTTTGTGCCGAAAATTAGATAAAACTTTTTATTTCGCGAAACAAATGGATATTATTTTTCACGATTAGTGTCACTAAAAATCTTTTTCATAGATTCTTGCAATAGATTTATATCAATCAGAATTTGCATCCCTTTCCCCTCCCGTATCCATAAATCCTTGAAAAGTCTAATCCCTTTTGCATTTTATCAGAACTGAATTTGAATCTGAAATTCATGTCAACCTCTCCTCTGAACGCCTGACCCAAAAGAGTAGTTCCCTTTGAAAGACATTTTTTCCAAACGATTTATTCAATTATTCTGAGCGTTACGTACCGTTTGAACTACTCTTTTATGATTCGTTTGTTTTCCTCATCTTTTTTCTCGACTGAAAAAACATTTGAACCACTCATTGAAGGGGTCAGACCTCAGACCTCAAACCAATTTCTGTCTGTAATCTCAGACACGAATCGATTGACGAAAAACACACGAATATTATTCACGTATTATATCATAACAGAGAATATCCCAGAAATCGATACCAATATTCTGTTCGCTCAGTACTCATATGCTGTGCGATGTTTTGTTGTGTTCTGTGCTCTCAATCTGTTTGTGTATTCAATAGTATTTGAATCAATATGTAATCAATGCTTTTCATATAATTTAATCTTGTATTCGAGGATTAATCAAGCAATTATTCTAGCCAAACAAACCACCAAGGTAGGCAATTTATTTGTTCTAGGTACTATCTAGTTTAATACAACAAAAAGGATTAAATTTTTGTATAAACTATTTAATTTTAAGCTAATTATCATAGGATCAGAACAATTTCAATTAGCAAATGATCTAGTTCAATTTTCAACTGATTGAAAAGATAGGACAGACATCAGAGCTCCGGGAGAGTTCACTCACACCGATTGATATATACATTAATCTCATTGACAATAATTTCCTAAAACTTTCCTCTCGTCTCAAATGGGAATTCCTGTACGACTTGAGGCCATACACTCACAAGACTCGGAGGCACTGGTAGTCAGTCGTATCTAAATGAAAGCCAACACTGAATAGAGTGAAAACTTTTGGTCCAAACGCTCGGGAATGACAATCACAGACACAACTGGAGTGCCCGGAGTTCTCTCTCTCTCTCTCTCTCTCTCTCTCTCTCTCTCTCTCTCTCGCAATAAATTGAAGAAATATTTTCTTAGTTTCAGAAGAAATTCAATTCTTGAGCCAAAACTATATCACAATTTATTAATACCAAGAGTTTTATTAACTAACTCTTAGCTAAGAGGCTCTTTTATGAAGTTCAGTGACTTAGGTCAGGCATCGACTGAAAATCACTTTAATCTAAACTTGGAATTAGCTGTCAATCAATTGTTTTAGAATTTGAATAAACTATTCATTGGATTTTGAGTTTGAATTTGTTTTTAGAAAAAAAATTCAGTCAATTCAATGACTTTCCGATAGATTTGCTCAGATTATTGAAAATCAAAGCGTTCTTATCAATTAAAGTTCCAAAATTGAGCATGCTGACCATAATCAACGTGATTAAATCCTAGATTATAAACAAAATTGAATGAAAATCAATATAAAAATCACATCATATGACTAGACTTTGCTCAGCACTACTCAAATTCATTGGCAGTCTTTCCGATGCAATACGAGAGGCCAGACATTGTGCTGACCCTCGGCTTTATCTCCTGAGTCTCTGCTGGGGTTTTCTCTTCTCCTGAGCGCCACTTCCTTAGAGACAGGACTGGAATGAATACCAAATACTTTTACTCCAAATAAATGATTGGAATAAAAGTTTCACTTATTGTCGGCCTATAATCCCAGAGCGCCGACCAATCTGTACGTAAACCCATTAAACCGTGAATTTCATTCAGAAATTTACGTACTATTTGTCTGAAGACAAGAGAATAATATTGTGTGCAAAGCACTGACCGATAGATTTCTTGGGCGCCGGTAATACGTGACCCTAATATTCATTAAAGAAGGAGAAGAATAAAAGTCTTTGTTTTCCTCAGATATTGAAATAAATGATAAGAATATTCTTCTTTCGCACAACTATTTGCTAGAATTGTCTCTCAATACAATTGCTAGGGATCAGCAAGGTAGTCATTAAAGGGTAAATCATCATTTTAAATGCTCTGTAAGTTTATTATTTAGAAGAAAAGAATATTTTAGAGAATAAAACAAAAATTAAAAGAAATTAAAGTTATTTAAAGGAAAATAAGTTATTGAAAAAAATTATTGAAAAGTTTTAATATCCTGGGTAATATTGGTCTTCTCCATTTGGAACCTAAGTGACCAGTATCTTTCCTGGTCCATCTCCTCGCTTAGCAATCGGTGGATTTTTCAAAGAAGACATCCTCTTAGCCATCATTATGTTAGGGGAATCCATAGTAACCGGTACAAGGAGCCGTCTCTTAGCCATCCGTAGATCTTTGGCAGTGGCTGGAGCCCAGTCTTTAGCTTCAATACTGTGAACGGCCACCAAAACGACCAGAACTGCGATCTAAATAGCTTTCATTATAAACAGACTTTTAGTTTAAATCAAATATAAATCAAAATAATTATTGAAATTATAATAACTTTTCGGAATAGAATTCAAACGAATTTATAGAAAATGTTTTATTCGTTTTTCCAAACATTTGACAGAATCTCACAAATGGTGTAATTCTTTGGACATGAGTGACATTTTATTTTGTTCTTGTTGTTCCAGTTTTATTGTATGACGTGTACTAAGTTT
>JAQIXV010000377.1:0-41949 GCA_034700625.1 Tectocepheus velatus | reverse complement strand
GTCATCAATGGCTGCGGCGATCGCTTCTCTATTCTAAACTTCAGACAAATGCCCAAATCTTTGGCCGACTTACGCCTCTTTCGCTCACATCTGAGCTCCTGTTGTTCCGTAACGATACCAACCATTCCTTTAAACCCTTTCGGGTCCGACACACCAAACAGCCAGAGATGGCTCACAAATAACGTGTCCCGTAATGAGACACAAATCGAGTCCACGATCGCAGACGAAAGCCTACTTCTGAACGAAACGTACGAACCTTTTTGAGTTCAAACGATAAAACCTTAGTTAAGGTCCACTTTCTTCTAAGACTTGATCCCTTTGAGGAACATTCCTATCACTTAGGAATCACTTTTGACCCAAAATGAGTCTTCAGTTCAACGAAAGGCTTTTAGAAGCAATCCTTACGGTAACGACAAATACCCGGTTTAGGGTCACATAGTCTGACGGATATCCGTGAGAAGAGTTGCTCCGCTCGCGAACCCAACTTCTTCACAACGATTTCAACTCCCGTTAGGACTCGAACCCCAAATATGATGAGTCTTGAGATGACTCTCCCTTTACTTTTGAGTCCATCTCTGATACCATACTCTGAGCCCTTGTTGTCAAAACTTGAACCGATATCCGCAACCTTTTCAGCCGTTCTTTCAACTGATCAATAACTCAATCCCCTATCAAATGAAGGGGTGTTCGTCTCGTGATGTGGTTCTCAGGTGAGGTATACTCTGACGCCTTTTCATCGAAACTTGAATCCAGTGTTTGACAACTGAGCCGACTTCCAGTCCTTTTTTCAGTTACTAAAAAGCTGGTGCTTTTGTCGTGAGGTAGGTGCTCGATTCTGGTAGGTAGGTGCAAGTTGTAGCAAGCTGATTTGGGTCATCATGTGGATTTGAAGCAAGATGCATTACTAATAAAGAAGAACTTGTGATTCCTTTAAGACCTCTTATGAGAGGCCGACTTCAGAAGCCTTTGAATTCGTTGAGTGACAGCCAATCAGAAGGCGCCCAAACGACGAATCGTTATTCCCTTCCCTCGCCTTCTGATCCCCCGGCACTTTGAAGCTCTAACCGATGCCCTCCTAATGGTTACCACAGCCACCGGTGCACTCGGAGGTGGGGTTCCCATTAGGGCGCACAGGGCATCGGTAGAGCTGTAAGGGCCGGGGGTTCCCTTTCCTGAACTCATATTGAGAGACAAGTCTTCTCTTCCCTTCCCTCTTCCCGTGACCTCCAGCCCTCAATCCGTTTCTCCCATTCTCTTGAGTTTTCAGACCATTAGAAGTCGAGTCCAAGAGTTCCACTTCGAGGCAATGTTTGCAATGAATTAGACCTTTGGTTGAGTCCAATCATTGTTGAACTGCAGCAGAAATAAGCGTTTGAGTCATTTCTTGAGTTCAACATCAGTTCATTCTGTGCTTTACATGGAATCTGATTTTTTGGTCCATTTCTTAACCCCTTTCCTTCCATTTTTGTCTTGATATTGATCGAATGGAACAATCTGACCAATCTTTGGCACAAAGTTGAGGATAATATTACTTTGGAAGCCATCGATTGTCTTTTTGTGACCAATTTTAAGTTCAAACGATTGAAACTGTTTTGGAGTTTATTATAATTTGATTCAATTGTTGTGAAAAATAATTTCCGAAAAAATTGTTTAAAAACTTTTAAAATTTTAAATAAAGTTTGGTATTGTTTATTGTTTTATTTATATTTTTATATTTCATTTAATTGTTATTTATTTTTAATTTCAGTTGCTTGACAACTGAAATACATAGGAATTGGCTTGTGGTCTCCTTGTGTGTCAAGCAACTGAAAATTTTCAAAATCCATTAAAAAGTCGATTCTCTTCTCTTTTGCTTGAGTCAACATTTGGGAAGTGCTCTCAGATTATCATTGGGTTTGATATGAGGTGGTGTCGGTGGACAGCACTTAGACAAGTGTTGACAAAAAAAATCAAAACCAAATTAATTCAAATATAATTTAACTGAGTTTGCAATCAACTTATTGTTCGGTTTGTCGTTTAGTTATATCTGCTAATAAGATGAGATTGTGACCATGGTTATTTGAAATGGTAAGAATAATTTAATTGATTTTCTATTATTAACATCTAATGTGTAGTTATTTTTCTGGGAATATAATATAGACTTAAAATCTGTAAATATTTGTAAAATAAAATTTAATTCATACAAATATTAACATTTTTATCCTGGTAGATCATTAGTTTATCAACTTGTTGAAACTTTATCAGACAGTTGATGTGTTGAGATAAAATTGATTGATTATCTCTTTGACACATAATATATCAAAAATTTGTGTTCAAATCAATTATTTTTTGAATAATAGATGTATTTTCTATATAAAAAAAGATATGAAGCGATCGAGTGTTCGATAAAATCACACCTTTTCAGAAAATTTCAGACTTAATGGCAGTTTATTCACTAATTAACTCATATTTTGCACAGAATTTAACTCTTCTTTTGTTTTCCGCTCACAAAACATGACTTGAATTTCAATTTTGATTTTCTCACATAATCTCAAACGAAAATGTGTTTATTAGACTATCAAGATTAATTATGACCAAGAGCCAAATAAGAATAATTGGAAAATCAATAAACAAAATCAAAGAAGAAAAAAAACTTCAAAACCTATTAAACAATTCAAAAGATTACGTAATCTGTAACTGATATCATATGTGAACATGCTAATTTTAAAAGGTGAAAACAAGAAATCTAACCTAGTTCATTTCTATTCGATATGTCTCATAAATTATTATAATTGATTGGAAACACATTTAAAACTTTTTAATTGTTCAAAATTTTTGCCATTTGTGGAAATCTTATGGATTTTAAACAAATTTGTTTCTCTTCGGAAACCCATAAAATATTTGAGTAATTAATTTGATTTAATAACCGATTGATTGCCAATTGAATAGACGCCCAAAACAGGAAATCAATTAATAAATTGGTATTAAAACACATTTGACTTTTTTGACAGAAAAATAAAGTTTTAGTTTCTTCTTATCGTTTGTTTCACTGATCGGTGAAAAATGGTTTTAAACTTAAAAATGAAACTCAAAACTGATTTTTACAAAAACTAAAATTAATTCCAAAAATAAATAAAATTATTGAATTTAAATCTGAATTAAAAACTTTAGAAAATAGTCTTTTAATGTTTTTTTATTGAAAAATATTTTTAGAAACAAACAAAAAATATCAGTATTTCATATAACTGTAAGAAAAGGTTCAATCAGTTTCGCATTAATTCAACTAAGCATGATCAAATTAATGATAAAGGAGAAAAAATTAGCATAGCTCTAATGAATACTAAATAGGGTAGTTCTCAAAATTTTATAAAGACTGTTCATATTTAAATTAGACTTACTTGAATTAAATAGCATTAAATTAGCAAGAACATTTGTCATAACTTTTTTCGTAATCTAGTAACTTTATTGCACAACTGATTAACTCATTGATTATAATTTTATTTGTTATAATCCCATAGACTTCCGCATTAATTAGTTTTTATTTGTTAAGAAACAAATCGTTTTATTTATTATTATTATAATTATTTTCGATATCGAAGTTTCAAATCTATATTTCAATACAACTCTAATTCTTTTAATGGGAAACCCTTTTCAATGGGTTTTTTTGATTCGGATTTTGAGTGAAAAATAATTTGATTAATGAATTGAATTATTTTTTCCATTGATTTCCTATTAATTTGTATCATATTTCGAGAAATAAAAAGTTTTGCGAAAATTATATTCAATTTAGTTTTGAAACAAATCATCTGTCGATAGATTAAAATGAAGTTCAAGTTATGAATTGTGAAAGTAATTTGTTATTTGACTGTTTTGAATAGTTTTCCAAACTAAACAAGGACAGATTATTGAATATAATCTTGTTTTTTTAAAAGCTTTTTTGTTTTTGACTTCAAATCTGATCCACTTTTTCCTTCACTCATTAATGAGAACATATTTATTAAAAATCATTTTCAATGAGATATTGAGAAAATCCAGAGCCATTTAGACTGGTTTTTTCATCTTGTTTGTTTTTTGCGTTTGTTCTAAATTTTCTTTGAGCAGAAAAAATGGTGTTCCCCTCAAAATAGTTTCCCCTGAAGTCCCTCCCATTGAGCGACACTTTTATTAATATTTTGTTTTTTATATTCAAATCAAATTCAAAACTAATTTGTATTTTCATTAATAATAATAATAGAAAAACAAGATTTGATTTTTCAATAAATGATTGTGAAATGGTTTTGAAGAAATTTGAAGCAAAAAAAATTTGTCAACCAATTAGATAATACCCAGAATTTAATCGATTGTATTCAGTGCCAAGAATTTGCGTCAAGAAGTTTGTGCCAAATGTTTGCAAAAAAGTCATATGTCTGTTGAAAAAAGACAAAAAATATTGATTTCATGCTTTTCTTCAAACATTTTACAGACATTTCTGAAGGAATTCCTTTCCTTTTGTTATTTAAATTTATTTGTTAAGAAAACAACGAATTCTAGTCTTAAATGAAATTTTGTATCAAAATATCTGAACAAATATAATAAACAAATGGATATTAATCTAATTTTTTTGTATTCAATGTCATAATCGAGAGATTTATATTCCTGCAGAATATGGCTCAGAGTGTTAATTAGATTTTCAAGTATTAGATCAATTAGCCAGGTCGACCCATTTTTATTCAATTACGAAGGTAAATGAGCATGTGTATTTAATAGTCGAAGCAAAAATAAAACGGACTTCACATTTGGTTATTCAATGTTTGCCAATATTATGGCTAAAGACTGTAATTTTTATAACAAGTTTGAAAGTGATATTTGAATAAATTGTCTTGTTTGAATGTTTGGTGCATATTGGAAAAGGTGATACTTTGATTAACTTTTGCTGGAATCATCTATAAACTTTTGTCTACACATAAAAGTCAGATACAAAACAAGATGAAAATTTTTAAGCTATGAAAACAACAAAATCTAATAAGATCATTCATTTATAGATTTCTATTATAGGAATATTTCTAATTATAGAAATTTAATGAATAATTGGCCCATTTTTCCCCTGATAGGTCTTATCGAAAAAATCATCTTGCTTATTTTTCATTCTATTTGTAACATTGTTTCAGGGAATAGGGATATAGAATAGCTTTTGAATGTAAAAAACAGTGGAAATAAAAACCAAAACAAAACTTTTTATCGAAAACTATATCTCAATAAATAAGAAACAAAACTAAAAAGAATTCTAATTGAAATTCACTTGCAATAAATTGGACCTGTTTTATATGTACCTAGATTAAATTTAATTTGAATTTCCATTTGGAAGTCAATTAAGTTCAAAATCAATTTATTTAGTATTAAAACTTAATTTCAAAAATCAAATCAAATATTTATTACAGAAAAACATTTTGACGTCGAATAGAAAAACTGATTACAAGATCTATTAAAAGCAATGATAACAACAAAAAATAATGTTATCGATGCAAAAATCGCCGATAATTAGGATAAACACCTTTCACAGAGGATTGACACCTAATCCGATGAGAAAATTGCCATTAAATTGACTGTCGAATCAATTTCCACTAAATTGTTGCTATTTTTGTGAGCCCTGTGCCAATCAATTAGTATGACTTTCCTTATTCTGGTCATCAGATTTAGACAAATATATGTCAGAAAATATTATTCATTTCAATTGACTTACCTTTCATTCGGTTTATGGGTTCATTGATTTGAACTAAGAAAGTGTTTTTTGATGATTTATACTCATTACTAACCATGCTTAATCATTTTAGGACACATGCAAAAACATTTCAGAAATACTATAATTAAAACCCTTTATCTGAATATCGATTAGGATTTCCTGAAATTTATTATATGTTTTTGTGATTAATTGGGTATTATCGGCGAGGGGTGGGCGCATAATGGACTGAACAAGATTAAAATTTGATCAATTTTTTTTGTTGCCAATCAAGTTTATTTGCAAATAAACTTTAATGATTGAAATATTGATAATTATTTTTAAATAAGTTTTAAATCATTTAGTTTTCAGACAATAAAAGAATAAAAGTTTTTAAAGTTTTTTGTCTTAAGTCTCAAAGGTTTTAGATTTTTGAGTAAAAATCTCGAAATAATTTTAAAAGTTATTAAATTTTGATGATCTAGGTAATCTTAATCTTTAAAGATAATTTATCTATAATATATCTCTGAGATAAGCTTACTCATTTTAATTGCTCTAAACTACTGTAAATTTGCTCATCACTTGACTTAAGTTCAGTAAAAGTTATTTTAAACTAAATTTAAATCATTTTCCAAAAGAAATAAATCACTTATCTCTTGTTATTAGCGTTTTTCAAAATCCAGGATAAGTTTCATAATTAATAAAACACTTTGTGGCAAATAAATCATTTTCATAATGAATTTGTTTATCAAAAAAGTAATACATGTTTTGAATACAATTACGAAAATATCACTTATATTATGCAAATTGAAAATTAAAATATCATTTGAATTACATTATGACTGGAATTCCTATCAATCATTGGAATCCCAATGACTTCGAGCAAAGTCTTAGACTCCAGGACTTGACCACAATGTTTGACCTCCAGCTCTAACCAGTCATTCATCGATAACAAAAAGTTTTTAATAAAGAAAAACAAAAATACATTTTTTCGTTTCAATGACTTTCCTATTCATTGGATTCTTTAAAATCAAATTTGAAATTCTCTCTCCATTTGTGTGTCAGAGAAAAAGTGAATGGATTCTGAATGTCTTTCCCCTCTTGTCTTACAGTGAGTTAGCGCTTTCAGGTGGGACTTACACTTCACATAAGGCAAAGCTTGTGTAACGACTCATATACTAAACCAGTTGTCGGACTAATACTTAATTCATTGTATTGAACGCTATTTCAGTTCAAAAACTGTATTTCTGGTCAGATTTTCCAACGAAACTAAAGTTATGTAAGAAGTGTGGAAAAAGTGCTCATACCTGTGCTGTTCTCTCAGTGTTTCCATATAGTGATATACCGGACAAATTAATCTTCATTTAATTTATTCCCAACCCTTTTGTGTGAATGACTTTCAATTCATATCATACTGTCTTCCAATATGGTGTTCCCATTTACTCCGAGTCTTATCCTCCAAATGATAGCCGTCTCTATGATATCGATAGAGAGACAAATAGAGTACAACAAAATTCTTGAGCGAAACTCACATCTCGATGAATATGATTACATAGTGGTGGGCGCCGGTGCTGGGGGTGCTGTCGTCGCCAACAGACTTACAGAAGATTCAAAAATTAATGTGCTTTTGCTCGAAGCGGGCGGACCTCAGACTGTGATCACAGACATTCCCGCTCTGAGCGAGAGATTAGTGGACAACAATGAGTACGACTGGAGATACAAATCCGTTCCCCAGAAGTACTTCACTGGAGTCGCAATGGATGTCAATTTAGGGAAAGCCATCGGCGGCTCCTCCACTATCAATGGCATGCTTTACAATAGGGGCAATCGAAGGGATTTTGATCTCTGGGTTGAAAAGTTCGGCGCCAAAGGTATGTCCTTTCTTTGAAAATTGAAACTAGGAAAAGTTTGAAAAAGTTTAATAATAAGCATGGTCATTAATTTGCATGTTAAGAAAATTAACGATCTTAATAAAAGTTTATTAGATCTGGCTCAATAGTTCTTAATGGTTCGATTTATGGTAAACAGGGTCAATTAGTCAATTGAAAAGTAGCTAATAATTGATATCAGATAGAGATTTGAATATTCATAAACATTAAGATCGCAATCAATTGCAGGAAATTTGTTATTAAATCAAAAATTTTTTGTTTTGTTTTCGGAAAAAATCATAAATCGTTTGAAAAGTGATTTTCACAAATGTTTTATTGATTCATTCAAAAGCCAATTAACCAAGATCAATTGATTAATCACCTCTTTTGATAGGTTGGTCCGGAGATGAAGTTCTCAAATATTTCATAAAATCTGAGAACAATACCGACCCCCGGATTGTCAACGAAAACCCTGGATTTCACGGAACTACGGGTCCGATCGGCATCTCCTCTGACACTAATCCTCACCCAATGCTTGTTCTCCACAACAAAGCGCTCAACGATTTGGGTGTTCCGACGGTTGATGTGAACGGACCCATTCAGTTGGGAACAAGTATTGGTCAGTCCTTCCTCTCGGAAGGTCTACGTTCGAGTACTGCCAACGCATACATCGATCCAAACCCACATCAGTCGGTAATTGAGATATCTGTCAAAATGAGGGCTCTCTTAACCTTTAGTCTCACAGAATATGCATATAATGACCTCAGCTTTTGTGACACGAGTGCTGTTCAGTCACTCCGACGGACGACACAAAGCTATCGGTGTCGAGTTCACACATAAGGGACAGACACACAAAGTCTATGCGAAAAAGGAGGTCATCCTCTGCGCAGGTATTTAATCAAAGGACTTCCACTTTTGTTATCTGAGTTCATCTAAAAATCAAAAATCGTTTCCACTTCAGGTGCCGTCCGTTCCCCACAAATACTTATGCTGTCCGGTATCGGACACACCGAACATCTGAAGAAGTTTGGAATCGAAACAATACAAGACCTTCCCGTAGGGGACAACCTTCAGGACCATCCGGCGGTGACTATACACACGTGGATTAAGGACGCAGTGGTTAAGGGTCTGGTCAATAGACCACCACAACTGACGACTCAACAGTTGTATGAGTTGTTTGTCCTTAAGAGAGGGCCGTTAGCCTTCGCTACCGACACATTTACTTACTTCAGTTCAAGCAATAACTCAGACCCCGAGTGGCCTAACATTTTCTACTACACGAAAGTACAATACGTGCAAAGCCTTGACGTCATCACTTCGGAACATCCCTCACAACTGCCTCAATGGCGAGAATATTACCGCCCGTTCCTCAACCAATATCTGTTCCAATTTGGTCCACACCTGTATCGCGTCCGAAGCTTCGGTTCAATACGTCTTCAGTCTAAGGATCCGATGATTCAGCCACTGATTGATCCAAACTGTTTGGCCGACCCTCAGGATAGGGCGGACTTCATCGAAATGATTCGATTTATTCTGTATTTCATCGAAAACAGTGCGATATCGGCCCACATAAAATTGATGGCACCCCCACCCGGTTGCCACTACTGCAAAGACAGGCCCCTCTGGAAATGCGACTCATATATCAAGTGTCTAATTGTGAAGACAGGCAAAAGTGGTTACCACATGGCGGGTAGCGTACGAATGGGTGATCCCCGCAGAAGGGATACTGTTGTCGACCCCAAACTTAGAGTGAAAGGCGTGTCGGGTCTGAGGGTGTGCGACGCCTCCGTTATGCCGAAGATTGTTAACGCAAACACTTATGCCATTACTGTTGCCATCGGAGAGAAGTGCTCCGATATGTTGAAACAGGACTACCACTCAGTCGACAATTGGATCGATAACTATGAATACCTTTAGTTTGAAATTAAATCAATTTTTTTATTAAAGTTTTATATTATTTATAGCTTCCATACCATAGACTCATAACATTTTCTGTTTTGTCTTATTCTGAGCTCAAATTCATAGGGAATTCATTCTTTGATTTTTTTGCTGATATTCTTCGACTGTTTTTCTTGTTGTCATCCAATCATTTGATACCAAAACTCTATGTTTTTGACAATCGATCGGATTATTGATTATTATTATTAAAATTGATTTTTATGTTTGTTTTTAATCTCTTTTATGTTTTTGAGAAAAGTGTCGATCCCTTGGATTAACACAGAATTAGACCAAAAATTGGGCTTAACTTTGTGTTACAGTCTATGGACTGATAGACAGCCCAGACTGTTGTCTGTTGTGAACAATGAATTAAATCTAATATCAATTCCTTTAATTAATTCATTGTTTGGTTCAGAAAAATATTGACCCAAAAAATGTGTCGAAAAAAATGTATTAATAATTGAAAATACATTTATTCTGATAATCGTTTCACAATAATAATGATATTTATTCATAAATTTTTACTTTAAATAAAAAAAATACAAAAAATTTAATATATTTTTAAAAACAAACAAAAATATCAATACATTTATTGTTCGCTGAATTTTGAATTGTTTTTTGAAATTCAAAACAATATTCAAATGATTGAAAAGATTTTAGAGATATTTTGCATTCAATTTTAAAATCTGATATGTTTTTGAATAATTCATGAGTTGCAAGGTTTTTGTGTTAACCTTGCACAAAAACAAAACAAAACTCACGAAAATAAAACTAATCCTAAACTGAGTTATATAAACGAAAATTTCCAAAACTGATCAAAACAATTCAACTTTCATTATCCATTTCAATTTTGTAAGTGTCATAGAAGACTTCAATTTGTTTCTTGGTCAAATTCAAATGTTTCAACTCATATAATGGTAGCAAATCTTTGTACAAATCATTACTGAACTGTCGATTACCGCCAAAACTCTCAGGAATTGAGTTGATATCAAAATATTCAGTCAATTCTGATCTCTTGATTAGAATCACGTGATCTTTGATATTGTTTCGCATGAAGTTCTTGATTATCTTGAAAATGGGACCAATGAACCATGGTAGGTCTATATTAATGCCATACTTCATGCCATTCGGGTAGTAATTCAAAAGTTCAATTCTAAACTTGGCAATAGACATATCCACGTTAGCCAAGTGGACACCCGAGCAGTCATTGATGGACAGCCACCCCTTGTTTCCCGATCTTCGGTCAATCCGTTCGATTTGATGACTCAAAAACTGGTTAAACAGAAGACCGAAGTCCTGTATCTTCTTATAGTTGCGGTGAACCGCCCAATAAGCGAGTCGTCCCTCTCTGTCACGACTGGGTTTCTCTCCGCCGAAGATATGGAAAAACTCCTTCGGATAGTAATCGTCATTCCTCTCGTGAATACCAAAGGACTTCTTCCATTGCATGGCTTTAATGAGTGCTTTAAACGCCTCGTCCTCTGAATGGTTGTCCAAAATAAACCTTTCCGTCTGCCAGTCCTCTGTCTGTACCCTTTCGATGTCGACCGAGTGGTAGATCTCGGGGTTGGCCTCGACTTCGAGTAAGAATCGTTTGCGAATCCTTTCGACCGAATCCCTGTTCTTCTCATCCGTTAAGTCATTCATTATTTTTGAATAAAACCAAAAATTTTTGTACTTTTTTTCAAAAACAAAAAATAAATTCAAAAAATAAATTTCAAAAATAAAGACTACTTTGAGGTATAATACTATTGGCGACAAATATCAACTCAACATATTTTTTATTAATTGAACTTGATCACAAAAATGGCCAGAGGTGTGATATTAACAGTGAGCAAGGTGCAACTTTTTTTTGCAAAATTTAACAAAAATATGTTATTTTTTGACCGGTTTTTTGTGTTTGAATAGTGTGTTGGCAAAAGTGAATGTCTTTTCATAACTTTCTTTTGAACAGCCCTTCCATTGGATGAGAAGACGCGCCTGAAGTCAAGCGAGCCGTCAGTCTCTCTAAAAAGTAAAACCTGTCCTCAGCTCAGGTTCACTGAAGAATGCCATTAAAATTCAAGGCCAACGACATTAACCATTAACCAGAGCTCATCATATTTCGTCACAACTCGTGAGGGCTTCTCATAATAACTCTCAAGTGTTGGGAAATATTATATCAAAATTCAATATAAAAATATTTGGATTATAAACCTTTGGCTCAGAATAATGTGATTCTCAATTGCTTTTGAAATAAGACTCGAGGAAAAAAAAGATATCAATTAATTCAATATTGATATCAATTAATTGTTTTGATAAAAATTGATATCAAAAACATAAAAATCTTATCAATTAATGAATTAAATTATTTCAACAGAATTTTGAAATTCAAAATTAAAATAATATTTAAAATTTGCATGATATAACATGAAATAACATGTTATTAAATAAGTGATTCAAATATCAGGATAATTTTAAAATTCAAAAATGATTAATGATTTCAAAAAATATTTTTCTAAAAGTGGAATATTTATGAATTTATTTTGATCTAAAAATATTCCACAGCAAACAAATTATCATGATCGATTTAATAAATATAATTTATCATTTTGAAGGTGATTAAGACACAAATATTATCATCAGAACCACTCTTTATAAGTGGTATAAAAAGTTTCGATTTGTTTGTCATTAAAACCCAAATGATTGCAATCTTTTAGTGATTTTAAATGTTTGATACCATCACTACTGCACTCTCTGTTGCCATCGAAGCACTCGGGTATCGATTCTTTGTCGACGTATTCGCACAAGTCTTCCCTTTTGCAGAGGAGGAGCACATCCCTGAGCCGTTTGCTCATTAGGTTTTTGATAAGTTTGAAAGTAGTGGACATAATCCAAGGCATGTCCACATTAAGGCTCTTCTTCAGACTTCTTGGATATTGATTGAGTTGATCGGTTCTAAATTTGTTCATGTTCATATCAACATTGACAATTGACGCGTGGGAACAGTCATTAACTGAGACCCATCCCAGAGGACCGGCATTTCTATCCAATTGCTCCAAACGATGGCACAGAAACTGTTGTATAACTGACGTGAAGTCCGCGATCTTTTTATACCTGTCCTCTGTATTCCAGGTCACTGTTCGGCCCATTTTGTCGCGACTGTACTTTTCGTGACCAAAGATAATGAAGAACTCTTTGGGAAAGTACTCATCACTCCTCTCATGCAAACCATAAGAGTGTTTCCACTGAAGGACTCTTATGAGCTCTTTGTAAGCGTTCTCTTCGCTGTCATTATCCAGAATAAAGCGGTAGACCTGCCAGTCCTCAGTCCTGACCCTTTCCACATCAATGGAGTTATAAAGTTGTGGATTAGTCTCCGATTCCGTTAGAAATCTGTCTCTCAGTCTCTGAATAGACTCCAGATTTTTGTCATTCATTTCGAAACCAATTTATTTATTATTAGATTTTTAGTGGAAATTGATTTAAAAATTATACGAAAGTATTGAAACCAACCTTCAAACTGATTGACACAAAGATGTGACACAAATGTACACAAAATTGTAATTAATTTCTGGGAAGTTATTCATCGAATCAAATGACAGAAATAAAAAATTTCATTAAATCATAGAAACGACACATTCGTATATCTTATCGACTCTTATGTAGAGTCTCGAGTACTGGAGTTATCTTTAATGACAACAACTCTTTGAATGGCATTCAAATGAATCGATAGTTGAGTTGAATTTAATTATTGCTGTAATCGAGAGATAACTCGAAATACAATGTAATCTCATTAATACTGACTCTCATTCAAATATTAATCGGAATCAATTAGAAATTAAAACCCATGTTCAAGTTAATTGATTTGCCATTAATTTTACCTCACATTTAAAAATAATTGGTTACAAAGTGCATGTTGAATTAGAAATATGTTCTAGCTGATCTTAAATGGATACTTATCTTGATTATTTTAAAATTCAATTGATTGAAAAGTTTTCCTCAATAAAAGTTTGACTGCAATTACTTTGGATGACAATTGATTGAGACTTTTGTTAAGCAATAATTACTTATCGATAATAAAAATTCAATAAAAAGAAAAATGAAGGGAAAGACCACTTAATGTGACGCGTGATAGGAGTCGACAAATATTTGATCGCAAACTCATTCACATTGAAAACAAGGAGAAGAAGAAAATCAAATATCATTAACGATATTAATAGTGATATTAATACTATTGATTTCAATACAATATTAATAACATTTAATATCTATTTTTGTTTGTTATATAAATGCGATGAAAATTTTTTTATGAGCTGTAATTTTTATATTAAAACTGTAAACCTTGTTGAAATTATTTACGTGATTATGATTATTTTCAACAATAAGTCTGTATTGTCATCATTTAAAGTTAGATTTGCTCTTACACATTTTATATTTTGATTTATATGAAATCACTATTAATATTTTATTTTTCATCATGATATTTTAATTCAATAAATCAGTTTCACTCTAACCAAGTGTTGAAATATCACTAATTGACAGTAATTTTCAATTCTGTGCACTTAAAGTGCATTTATTTCCAATGAATACTAAGAACTGGAATCAGATTTTCGTTTAAATAATTAAATAAAGATTATGTCTGACATTGAATATAACCATCGCTGATATATTCTGAGCGAAATTATATTAATGTATTTTATAGTTTCCAACCACTATCTGATCGATGGGATGAAGACATACATCATATTTTTTGCATCAAATTTAGATAAATAAGAATTTTTGAGCAAAAAATGAGTCAAATATGAAAAAGTATTACATCAAAAAAGTCAAGAATTTTATTCACAAAACATTTTTTATTCTGAATTGATATCAAATCCAAAGAGAAAATATATAACCAAAAAATTTTTGCAAAAATTCAATTTCAATCAAATTGTCGATCGAAATGTCATTGAAGTCAAATAATTTCAATCAATTTATACAAAAATTATAGAAAAAAACAAAATGTGTTTTAATAGGAATCAAGTTTCAGGAGAAAAGTCAGACCTCTTTTCAGAGAAGAAAACATATCATTGAAAAATCACGAATCACATGAAAAACATAGAGAAAGTTAATTAGGAAAAGATTGTTATCCAGCAAAGAGTGGGCTAAAAATATAACAAAAAATGAATAGCAGAAAAAAATAGACAAAAAGAGATGAAAATGTTTAGCAATTGTTTAGCAAAACATTTCCTGTAAGCGAAACGAAAAGATAAGAGAGAATTGAAAAATGTTAATAACTTTTACTCCTTTTAGCCATCATTTGATGCTTTTTAGTGTAGTTTTCAATTTGTTTCTCATTGAGTGCGAGATGTGTCAACTCAGACATCGGTTTGATATCTTCGGGAAATAATCTTTTTTCTCGGCTTCCTTTCATATAAACCGGGATGTAATCCGGATCGATATACTCTTGCAATTGTTCGCGTTTAACAAAACTGACATTTTCTCTGAGTTTTGGCGACAGAAACGAAATAATTATTTTCATAATAGAGTTTAAAATCCAGGGCAAGTCGACAATCAGCACGCGTTTCATGCCCTGTGGAAAGTACTGGAGTAGACTCATCTTCCATTTCCACATTTCCAAGCTCACATTAGAAATGGCTGTGCTCTTTGTGTCGATGACCAGTGTCCAACCCTCCCGTCCCGCGATGTTATCCAATTTCTCGAGTCTGTGCGCAATGAACTGCTGTTCCAATGGAGTGAAGTCATTAATTTTGATCAAATTCTTTGTCGATTCCCAGTGCAAGGGATGGCCCTCCCTATCCTTTCCGTGGATCTCAATGTCGAACAAATCGTAAAACTCTTTGGGAAAGTACTGGTCATTCCTCTCATGAATGCCATACTCGCGCTTCCATTTCATTGTTTTGATGATCTCTTCGTAGGCCCTCTCCTCTGACTCATACTCAGTGATGAATCTCTCGATCTGGTAGTCGTCGGTCTGGACTCTGTTGACATCGATTTCGTGATAATATTCCGGATTTTGTTTGCATTCCTTTAAAACCTTTCTCCGAATTCTTTCAATCATTATATTCAGAGGTTTTGATCACTTTTTTGTTTGAAATTTCAAATTTTATATCAAATATTAGTTATTATGAAAACAATTGTCAAAAATCTGTTGACGAAAAAACAGTGAATTTATTCGATGTCTGAAATTTTTTTTCCACAAAAATATAGATTTCCTTTCGTTTGGATTAATAGACGACAAAAAACTTGTCGATTATTTTCGTGAGAAAAATGAGTGAAAAACTTTTTTTAATCCGAAGAGAAGACCAAAGAGTATATAATTTTGTTGCTTTTCTCCACTCTTCTTGTGAGTAGTTTTCCACTCAGAACCCAAAAACTGCACTTATTTTAACATCAATTCAAGGATAACAACAAACAGAGACTGCATTTCGTGTAGAAATACTGAGAGAGAGTATGAGAGAGAGAAAGTTATCCACATATTGAGGGCGAGTCCAACATATATCCAATGCTCAGACAGACAGCACAGGCTCTCACCACAGGCTCAGTGAGTTGAAGTCAGACCACATCTGATTCCAAACATCAGATTCTTATTTATAGCGAAAAACAATATTATTTTCTATTTATGAGTGGATTCGGAATATAATTTGTTTGAGAAACAGTTTCTATGAAACCAAAAGACATACGCATCCCCTGACCAGTGATGAGTGCTATTTGTGTGTCTGCGCCACTGGGTCTGACATTTGGGTTATTGTTGGATGAATTCTTTGGAAGGGGTTCTTAACAGACAATTATAAGAATTGCAAACTCGAGACTATAGACGAATATTCATCAAAACTAATGACCGGAGAAATTCTTGAGCCCCTATACTATACCCGCCCTTAACTCTGTTAGCATTTGTCGACTCATCTCTTCTTTGAATCCAAATTAAATCTATTGATATTCGCGAAGGCTTTCCATAATTATCGTAAACCTAATTTATTAGAGACTATATCCAGAGAAGAGATTGAGACGAGCCTTGGCTTTTGATTTTATCAAGATAATCAAAATGATGTATTTGTTTGACCAAGAGTTAAATTAAATGAATTGTTGCGATTCAAATGCGATAACAATTTCATTGACTGATTCATCAAATAATTTGGAGAAATTAAATCTAATTAATCGCGTGATCACTATCTGAAACACCTTGATCATAATTGAGCTGACAATTATCACATATTATTTTTCTGTCATTGCATTGAATTTAATGATATTTTTTCCAGAAATAAGTCAAATGAAAAAATGTTTCTGCATTTGGTATTTACTAACGGAAAACAAAATTGAATTAAAAATATTTGAAAAATAAATAAACATTTCGTTAATCTGTGACTCAATTAAAATCTGAATTGACGTCAAATGTTATTTCGTAAAACTGTTTGAAATATTTATTTTTCTGAATAATTAAACATTTAAATTAAGTATTCAAGTGTCATGATGGAAAAATTTCTGCTTGCTAACCAATCGATCAGATTATCACGTGGATGACCAAGTTAAGAAGTGGGTATCAAAAATAAAATACTTTATCTAATGCTTTGATTAGCAATAATTGGCACAAAACACGAAACTTATCCTAATTATTGATTTTGCAATTCATTTGTTTATATAAATCCATATCAATAGTTGAAAACTTAACTAGGATAACCATTCAATTAATAACGCTTTCCTACCCCTGGGATAAAAATCAATACATCATTTAATTTGGTTTATGAAGAAAATAGTGAACTAATAATTTTCAAAACAATTTTCGCGAATAATATATGGTTTGAACTGAATTTTGTTTTGTTTTGAATAATATTTTTCCTAATAATCGATAAGAAAATGCTATTAAAGTTTGTTTCGGAGAGTATTTCGAAACTCAATCTCTTTCTCTGTTGAAAATCAAACAAAACTTTAGATAAGAGTCTAATATAATATTTCTTCATCCCTTCCAAAATTGAGGCAATTAGTACAGTTGTATTATAAGTTATATAACTCTCTCCTCAACTCTCGTATGTCATTCCCCTCGATAAAAATAACCAGGATCAGCTCAGATTAAGTTCACTAAATATCAAAATTAAATTGGGATTTGTTTTTGGAAAAGAAAACAAGAAAAATGTCCGCAACTTCTGTTATGGTTCCTTAATTTGTAGCACTTGACTAAGTAAATCATCTTTGATGTATTTATCCTGGGTTAATCTTGTTTTCGTAAAGTTCACTTGCCTTGTTCAATAAATATCGATCCACAAGTCATCTCTCTCTCTCTCTCTCTCTCTCTCTCTCTCTCTCTCATCATTAGTAAACACTTCTAAAAGGATATAATTTTTATATTAAAACTTAAGTCAATTTGAAATTCAAATTTTTATCTCTTTATATGTAATTAAACTTTTTTTTAATATAATTATTCCTAAAAACTTTAATTTCTTATTTGATATACACATGACTGACATTAATTCCAAGGGAAACAAAGAACTATTAATTTCTTAAAGACTTTAATTTTAATATTAAAACTGTAAATATTATTTAGATTATTTAACTGGTAAATACTTATGGAGTGTTTACACCCCCACACCCTAAGATTTTATTCTTGCACATTGAATTTTTTAATTTATCAAAAATCAAAAATGATTATTAATATTATCAAGGTATCACTTTAAACGAAAATGAAAATAGAGCATATATATCAAACCCCATATAACTTATATAACAAAATTTCAGCAAAATATCTCTTATCTGTTCCATTAATATTCGACCCTCTTCATAAAAATAATCAAGCGAATCTATTATAAAGATGCCCTGATTATATTTAAAAGGCATTTAATAAAGTATTAGATTTTATTAATTTCAATAAAATTATAATTTTTTTGGTAATATATCACAAAAAATGGATCAAAACTTTCGATTAAAACTTTTATAATAAGTTTGAATGACTTTATCGGAGAGACCTAATTGTGGTAATTGTTTCATATTTTGCAAACCTTCGGGTAATACAAGTTTGACGTCTCTCTGTCCGCCCAATTCAATCGGTATGAGCTCCGGATCCACAAAATTAACCAGGTCCTTCTGGTTGATAAAATGAACCCTCTCCTTCAACTTTTGGTTGCAAAACGAGAGAATGATCTTGGCAACACTGTTGAGCATCCATGGTAAATCCACAATCAGGTTGCTTTTGAGAGCCTCGGGATAGTACCCGGTTATTTCAATCTTGAACTTGAAAGTTTCTATATTTATATTGGAAATACCAGAACCGTTTGTGTCGGCAATCAATGTGAACCCTTTCCTGGGCTCAGATGCGTCCAATTTCTCCATAATATGAGCGATAAATTGTTTCGACAATAAATTCATTTCAGATATCTTTCGCTCCGTTTTATTCTTTTCCCACTGAATGAGTCGGTCCTCTTTGTCCCGACCGTAGGCGTGGGCTTCGGAAAACTCGAAGTACTCTCTGGGAAAGTACTGATCCGTTCTCTCGTGAATACCAAATGATTTTTTCCATTGAAGAGCTCTGACCAGCGCTTCGTAAGCCGTGTCTTCATTATGGTGTTCAATGAGAAACCTTTCCGTCTGCCAGTCCTCAGTCCGGACCCGTTTCACATCGATTTCGTGATAGAGGTCTTCATTTTTCTCACATTCAGACAAAAACTTTTCTCTCAATCTTTTTACCGCCTCTTCGTTGGACTGTTGGCTATCCATAGCTCACAAAATCACAAACAGTTTGATTGAAAATATGATATTTGAAGTGAAATTCAATGGTCTGTTCTCATAACCAGATAATAGTCGACTGTGAGACACAAAACCCAATTCACTCTGAATATTGGATTTCACCTGAAAAACAAGTCCAGTGTATTTCCACTGCTTTTATTCTGTGCCACAAAAGCCAATAATAATAATCAGACAAAACTTCAGATTTATTTCAAGGACTGACAGTAATTACTGTTAAAACTAAAGATAAAGGGAAAGGCCTTTTCAGTTCAGCGATACTCTTAAGAGTTGTGGCCATAAGAATACTGAACAGCAGTTTTGAGGACAATATAGATATGATATTAAGTGCACAGAAATAAGGCATTTAAGCACTCATTAGCGACAAACCAATTATTGGTTGGCATCCAATCAGATGTATCCAATCTAATCACAAATGCTTTTCGTGTTTTGCATTCAATCAAATCAACACTTATTCCGATCCCATTCTTATGCAGAGCCACAAAAACTGGGACTTTTTTCGAGGCAATTAAAACTCGAGGCAATTTTTAAAAGGAAAAGTACCCAATTCGTGGAAATTTGACGCAATAAATTACTCTGTGTCTTGTACATTATTACACACGATTAAGGGTAAATTCAATATCAATTCATATCCTTTGGTTTTTATTCAAATCCACAATAAATTGGTTTTCCTATCAATAGAGTGACTCGTTGTGGGATTTAATAGACTTTTTTCCCCAATAAATAACATTTGCCTCAACTCTCTGTAACAACATTCCGGTGGAAACCATACGATACTAATCTGAAGCGATTCCTGCAATTCTAGATCCCCTACATTAAAGTCCAAGGTCGGTTTTATCAATAAATAAGCATTAATGTCTGGTTAAAAAAAATATTCCAGCTGTGTAATGTAATTTTGCAAATTTATTGTCTAGCTTAGTTGTTAAAATACAATTCACTTTTCAATTATCTTCTTAATTATGATGAAATTGAAAATTATCTTGCTCGTTATTGTTTTTTATCACAGTCTTAATGTCTATAATCGAGGATAAAAATGTCTGAAAATATAGAATAATTGAATTTAATTAACTCTTGGAATGAGTTTCAGTTTTGTTATCAAATAGTTTTTGATATAAACCAAAACACTTGAGAGGAATGACTCGAAGGCACGAATCCCTCCAATAAAGTGATTCTAGAAAAGAGTCGTTAGTTTTTTCTGCGACTCATTCTCTTATTAATGGACAGTCATTAGCGAGAGAGTCAATACCCGGCTGAGTATTTCTTTGAGAAGGGAAGGCATCAAATAGTATAAAAATTTATTGCAAGATATGATTTGGGAATTCCGCTCGTTTTTCAAGAAGTTTTGGTAATATTATCTGGTTTGAACTGGTTGAAACTGTTCTTATCTCAGATATTTCAAGTGGGAAAAACACCAGGGCATTAACATCGAGTTTGAAATTAAAATTTATTTGAGTTAATGAAAACCTCTTGGTAGCTTTTTTTCAAAAAATAATACTTGCAAATCAATTTGAGAATTATATAAATGACCTAGTTTGATGTGTTTAGCATTCAACATGGTAAAAAAACGTTGAAATTACCAATAATTTTTGAATAAATATCAAAATATTTTATAAAAAAAAGTCCTAAAAATGAGACTCCAATTCAATTACGAAATAAATTAAAACAAAAAAAAGTGATTTTCAAAGACGTCTACGAAATGTGTAGGCAATGGTCCAGAAGAGTAGTGCCGAAGAAAAATTGAAGACAAAGAGTACGATATTGTGGCCATACTTTCGCTGAAACCAGTTGTCGACCTGAGTCTCGTCGAACTTAAATCTTGTGCTGTTCTTCAATAACTCGAAATTCCTTTCGTAATACATCTGAACGGTACAGCTCTGGACCACTGACTTCAACGAACCGTAAAGCATCACAAAACCAAATAGCGATATCCCGGACACAATCTATTCAACAACAAAAAACAAAACAAAATTCTATGAATCAAATCAAGTTCATCATTGAGAATAACCCTGATGGAAAATTTCACAACAAATCTAAATTAGGGATCGTTGACATTTAACTAGGTCTAATCGCCTAAATAATGAGCCTGTTATTTTTCAGCTATGAGCCCTACTCATTTGCTGAGCTTTGTTCACAGTTGAGCAAGCTCATATTTCAAATATAACAGTTACTGCTCTGTAAACACATTCTAATTATAATTATCTGATTTGTGGTTAAACTTAGAGTTCAGATCAATTTGACGGTTGACTTACGGAATAGAAAAGACATTTCCGACCGTAAAGTCTTTCGGCGACATTGAAAAAGCTTAAGAGACAGACAATAGTCCCGACAATTGTTCCGCTTATTTGAATGCATTCCAATTGATTGTAGTCCTGTTCGACACAACTCCGGGTGAATAATACGAAATATGACGCCAACGACAGCAACTGTTTATTTGAAATTAAAGTCAATTAAATAATTTTCGTGTTTTAACGCAATTTAATTATCAAGGTGAATGAGTCAAGGAAATTAATCCTGTATCTCTTAATGGGAGAGTTGTGTTAATTCAAGGATGAAAGCTATGCGAGGAATGTCAAGTTCATATTTAGAGTACCCTAGCTAATATTTATTTAGTGCGAGTGTTAATTGATCCCTGCGCTTTTGTTGAATAGGATAAATGTCATTTTTATGATGAATTAGATAAACAAAACAATTGAACCGAAATTCAAGTTCAATGATAAGAGTCAACACTTATTCAGACGTTAAACCGATTATAAAAAGTTATGAAAATAATGATAAAAGTTTTAAAACAAAAGTTATGTCTCTTTTGTTACGAAATTTTTGAAATACAATTGAATTGAATTTTAAAATAAGTGAAAGTTATTTGAAAACTCATTTTTCATCATTTCTTAAGATAACTGTCAATAAACTCATTAATTATGAAAATTAGTTAAAAAGCTTTTAATAAAAAAATTGAATAATTACTGAGAAAATTGAAAAATACAATAAAACAAAAGGTATTGAAAGATAAGTAAAGAGTTGTTCAATAAAAATGTGGATGACTTACGGCGACCCATAATCCAAAAAATCCATAATAGTTAAGATGTTTGCTTTGAGGCATCACTTCATTAACACTCAAATGATTTAATTGATTGAAAAAAGTTTTGTTTCAACACTTGTTTACTGTTTGGGGGATAAAAGTTGATAATCAGAACCAATTCAAAAGATAATCACTTTTTTGTGACAAATAAGTTGTGAAACTTATTCTGTAATTTTCCACAATTTTGGTCAATTAAAACACAAAATCGATTAATAACTTGGTATCCAATGCAGCGTTAAATTGAAATAACATTTCAAACACTGGAATAAAAATGTTTATAAACTGTTTCATAAAATTCTTTGTTTCGTTAAAAACTGTTTCAATAGTTTGAAAACAATTTGAATATAAATCGAAAACTTGAGCTCCAAATGAGTTATATATAAAATATTTTTCGGTTCAAATATTCTGTGCGTAACTGAAAAACTGCAAAATCAAAGACAAAAATAAACATTAATTTCAAATCTGATGCAGAAGTGAGTGAAAAGTGAAGAACAAAACTAACAAAAAGTTTTGAAGAAAAAAAAACTTTTGATTCCTGTTCTTACGTCTTATCACATGTTTTAATAATATGAAGTCTTTATTAAAAGCAGAGAACAGAACCAAAAATCTATTCACAGATTTCTAACTATAAATTGTTTAGTCCTTCAAACAGCTCTTCGGAACAGTCCTCCAGTCCTTCAAACTCTACGGTAAGAAACAATAAATAGGGCAGTCCTGTCAAGGTGTGCAACTGTGCTGATGGACCTGACAGTGTGTGTGTATGTGTGCGAAATCACATCACATCACAACCACATCACTAGTGATCCCAGTGCTCTGTCTTACGCTCTCTTAAGCGAAACCCTCCCCTATTTCAATGTGGAAAACCTATTGTCTCTGTCTGTCAGCCCCTCTGACGTTAAAAACTAATTGAAATCGCATTTGAAATGATGTAAATCAATGAGAAAATCAAAAATACAAAAGACTTTTCTCTCAATTGATTACGATTTGAGTGAAAATAAAAACAATTTTTGATTTAAAAATCAATGAATTGTTTGACGTATTTCTCGAAATCAAAATTAATAATTGATTTTCTGTCAAAAAGATTAATTGATATTTGATTTTAATTCAAATGAGATAAAATTGAGCTCTTGGCTAATATGGAAACTTTTTTTGATAGCTATCTCTACTTATTCTGTGAGAACAGGCATTGAATCTTCATTTAGAGCCAATGTCTGTCCATTTAATTAAATTAATGGAAATTATTTTTAATGGAAATCGTTATTGAATTTTGAAAAACAAAATAAAATTCAACCTTTAATTTCATAGATCACAGAAAAAAATTAATGTAAACTTGCAATTAATTTCATACCCACTTGACAAATCCAAACAAAATGTTCTTGGTCAATCACTCGATAAATTTACAAACAGTTTACATTTTTTAGGCCAAAAAAAACAAATAATAATATGAGACTTACTTTCAGTTTAGGAATTCCTTTTATTTTGAGTCGAGTCTGGGATTAGATTTTTCGTTAAAATATTGGAAAAAATGTTTGAATTTATTTTAAAACTTTTCTAATCCTTAAACACGTTTTTCATATGACTTCAGAGGACTTTACACTATTTGATACTGAATTCAATACTCAGAAAAGATTTCTGAGAAAACTTTGAAAACTCAGCCAATATTCTGAGTGATAGTTGAGTTCAAACACTTGTTTTGTTGGAAATCTGGGCTAAAAGGGTCACAGGAGTGGACCTGACATGTGACTGATTAGAGCTGAGCCTTGGTATTAGTTTGCAAACTGGACGCTAAAACTCTCCACTCCTTTAATGATTAAATTTTAATCCATTTGTTATTAAAATAAGTTTTTCTGATATTATCTCTGGATTTGTGATATGAGACTCAAATCCAACGCCTATTTAAAGGCAAGTTTTTGATTGAATTTCTGCCAAAATTTTTAGTGACATTGAAATTGAAGTCAAAGCGAAATAAATTTTATTAATCCGTTTGAAAAGCGAATCCTTTCCTCTCATTAACTCATATTTTAAATAAATTTTATATCGTTTTAAATATTCATAAGAAAAAAGGTTTTCATAAATCAACGGAAAAAAAGTTATTTCTTTTAACTATTTGTGAGAAAAAAAAACAGAAAAAATGTTAATTAAATTTTGTTTTAAAACAATTTTCAAAATAATTAATTGGTTTTTGTGTCTAACCATTGGACAGAAGTACAAGAATTTTGTCCGAAAGTGTTCCGAATTATATTCATTTGCATTAAAACTGTACTCAAATGAAGAACTAAAAGCCGAGAATGACATCAACGATATCACCGCCCGATTGGACAGAAGTAAGCGGAAGATTATGGAACTTCAGAATCAAGTGGTGTCACTGCAGAGACAGGTCGAGGAACTATTCAAAGGAGCGCCGAAGGGGTATAAAGTCATACCTGAGACCACTTCTATCTCAACATCACCGCTACGGCGGACTTCACCGCCCATTCCTCCGTCTCCTCGTTCACCGGCTCCTACGCCTTCCTCACCAATTGCAAAGTCATACATTCCTCCCCCACCGCCTCCTCCTCCGCCCTTCTGTGGTCCGGCGCCGTCTATGATCTCGAAGACCGACAATCAAAAGGTTATTCTGAGGGCATCTCGACTTTTGCCGGAGAATGTGAGCCCCACTAATCCGAACCCTCCCGAACCCAAGAGAGTGAAGCCCTCTTCGACTGATCTCATCAAACGTAAGGGTCAATTGAGGTCCACATCCGTTCGACGCAGTCCCGGCGGTACTCCACTGACTCATTGGAAGACACACGACATCGACATCTCTTCGCCCGAAGACTCGGCCATCGCTTCAGTTATGAAGAAAGCACTCAAACGAAAGTTCAAAAACATGCGTCCATTCAGTCCTCCCTCTCCTATCGAAGGCTCGGGTGAAGAGGACTTCAGTTTCTAAGTCACCGCTAAATAGGATGTAAACAAATTCTGATCTCATTTTCTAAAATAGTTTTTCAATTATTTATTTAATTAATATTTTTTTTATCCTAAATCTCAAATCAAACTTTGAATTTGTTTTTTTTGGAAATATTTTTCGCGATATTTCTTACAAAACAATGAAAAGTCATAAAAACAATTTCATTGAAACATATTTTCCTCTTATCTGTCAAACAATTTATAACATTTAACAAACTTTTAACTAGAATTCAGTTTTAGTTTTAAAAGTATTGAAAACCTATTTATTTGTTTGTAAAGAAATATATCAATTTTCAGAAGAGGTTTGAGTTTATTTTCATAGCATTGACACCAATTCGTCACAATTTTAATGTAATTATTGTTTTTTGTATATTATTCCTGTATTTCATTAAAACAATTCACTATTAAATGTCTTTTAAATTGATTTTTTTTGTGTCAATATATTTGATCAACTGTTTCAAAGAGTTGGGGAAAAGGGTCTAAACAAATGTCTCAATTGTTTATGATGTGTATCACAGAGTATGTCCTCATAAATGGGTATTATCTCAAGTTCTTCGATGGTCTGACCGCTCAATATATGCCGTAACCGATGAGACCGGCGGTAATATTATGTCACCTCTACTCGATTGCCATCTGTGGTTAGTATTTGTGACTTATGTCAATACTCTGTGAACAATTAAAGGACTTAAATAGTGTTGATGGTAAAAAAAAAGTCTATCAGATAACTCTCATTGTTTCAAAAAATTAGTTTTTATTCTCATATTCAAAATAATTGACCCCTTTCGTAAATATGAGCAAGGTAATCACTAGCAATGATAGCAATTTTATGACTATCCAGGCAAAATGTGAGCATTGTTGAATAAGCATCAAGGTTGTTCTCTGTCGAGGAACTGATACAATGATGTCCTCTTTGTTTGAATCAACTGATTGACTGACTGTCTGTCCAAAGATGAGACTCTTTTCTATTGTTTTCAGTGATTTATGGATTACCTCTTCATCGGTGATAGCATTTGAGATGATATTCAGAAGACCTAATATTTTGGACAATTTTTCAACACTTTTGGTGAATGTCTTAATAGTATTTGGATTTGGATTCCGTTGAAAAACCTGTTCTGCGCTCAGAATCTGTTGTCTAACCATTGAATACAATTTGAATGAAAGGATTGGGTGACGACTGAAGCGCTCCTCCGACTCATAGTTGTATCGAATGATAGAAAAAGCGGTCAAACATTGCGGACAATATAATCGGTAATTATTTGGGAACTGTTGGACCCAATCGTAAAGACATGAGAAGCAGAATCGATGGCAACAGTTCTCAATCCGACACATGTCTGTCACTTCTCGATCGCATACATGGCAGTGATTACCTTGCTCAAATTCTATCCAATCACTAGTCAGCATAATTAAGCCAGAACAATTTTGACTAAAATTTTGAAAATTGATTCAAACTTAAAATTATCAAGTTCAAATGTTTAAGCACGTGAACTTTTTTCAGCCAGTTCATTTGCTTGAACTTGAAAAATATCAAGGAACATTCAATTTTGATAGAACTATTCTATTTATCATTGCTGTGATAAGTTGTGCAGAAAGTTATCAAGATTAAAATTGAATAAATTTCAGTTATTGAAAGTTCAATGCTATCGAAGTCTTTGAGCCAATCAGAGGAGAGAACAGTCATTCGTAGCGCAAAAACATTGAGAAAAGTATTGAATACAAAAAAGTTTTGCCAAAAAGTATTGAGAGTCCACTCAAAAAGTGCTGACAACTGCCCACTGAGTGGACCCACAGTACTGAGAGAGTGAGAGACCATTCCTTTAGGGCTATTGAGAGGCTATTTAACATTCAGAGCGAAAACAGTGACAAAAATGAGAGTCAGGTCCACATGTTTTGCACCGAAACTCAACTAATTATGTATTCAACGAATCGGTGGACAAATATTTAGTCAAAAATCAATTTTAAAAATACTTTTTCGTCGACTCATCGGTAAAAGTATTGACCAATAGTGTGACCAAAGCTATAAAAATGGGGTTCTTTTGGGAAGCCCTCAGTTTATTGACACTAATAGTGAATTGTTATGGTCTTAACGATACTGAGGCCACGTTTATGGCTCTGGAAAAGGCCAGCGCTTTATTGGATCCGCCAAAAGAACTCTACCAACAGATCCACAGCGACTTAGCGGTGATCCGGAGCTCATTCGCCAACGTGTCTGACGTGAGGTATGTCTCAAATTGGGTTCCGGGAAAAATACTGTGCAATAGTATCGGCGAGTCGTCCACTAAAGCCCTCAACCAATCAGAATTCGGTCCCATAAAAGAGGACAGGAGTGAACACTACACGGCACTCATGTTCTCCAAACCCTATAACACACCCGTCCTAATCAATAAGCTCAAGGAAATGGGTCTCTTAGAGGACAGACACGACTGTCGGGTCGACGGAATAATCGACGGAAAGTCTAATATTATATACAATTACGACAAAACCTACACATTTCATAAGGGTTTGGGTGACTGTGCGGTCACGTGTGTCGACAAACACTACTGGACTTTTGAGGTGAAGAACGGAACCGCTGTTCTCCTCAATGAGTCCCAAACCTAACAACTCTTTTAAAATATATTTAAAAACATTATTTGCATATTATTTCACTTTTAGAGACATTTTCATTAAAATTATTTCAACTTTTGTTTTAAAATTCAATTAATTTTATGGAAATAACTATTAATTCAATGATATCTACAAAAAAAATGACTATAAATCTGGTGACAGTCGTCCCTCTGTCTGATCCCTAAAGGGCGTCATCGAAAGGGTTTTGAAGATCTCTGAGTCCGGGTATATTCCTATCCATTTCCCGGAGATCCCACCGGACCTTCTTATCGGCCTTATGTACGTTAATGTAGTTTTCTTTAGCGAAGTCGACCGCAAAGGCGTCGTGATCTACCCCTCCGATGAGCATATTGTAATACAACTGATTCTTTTCGTCGTATTCTTTCTTCTCCTCAATAGTCATATCATTACCGAAGCGTCTGTTCAATCGTTCGCCGACTCCACTGTATCTGTGGATAAGATATCCGAAGCCACACATCACGAGACATACGACACCCGCTATACGATTGGGTACTTCGGCGGCGCCTGAAATGCAGTCAATATTTTTTGGTTATCAATCGATTGAATAACTGTTTGTTTATTTGTATTACTCGTGTGTCTCAACTGCCAGTACTTCGGTTTCTTGTGGTAACTGTTTGGCGGAAGAGGTGGCGGAGGAACAGGTCTTTTCGAGTTGGGCGGCGGCGGACTACCGAACACTCGCCGATACTCTTCCGGTATCTGTTGGCCGGGAAACGGGTTGTGGAAAATGACTTTCGGGGGGTCATCGGGTGGCCTGTTGTCCGCCGAATCGAACCAAGGATCACTTCCTCCCCAATCGCTTCCTCCGCTGCGTCCACTCATGGATCAGTTGTTTTGATATCTTCAGTGGTTTTTTGACAATCGATTTGAAGAGAAATTTTTTGTTGATTTGATTATTGGATCCGATTTATGGCAAAAGTTGTTTGATTTGAAATGAATTACTGAATGTCAACAAAAACTAAGACATTATAAGACATACGACGACTTTGCGGACGATATTTGAACTAATATTTTGAAATATATTTTCGTTTCAAAAGACTTAACTCTTATTCAAATTTAACGATAAATCAGTACTTTTTGTAATACAGAAGACCTTATGATATGAGGCTTTTGTTGTGTATTATAAATGGGTTTAAGCATTGATTTGAGTTAAGCCTCTATTTAGTGTTAATACCAATCAATGGGTTTTTTTGTGCAAATGATTACTCAAAGTATTTATTGATTTAATAAATCCATTGATTATTGGATTAAATCAATGGACAGATTGTTTACCTTCGAAGAGATTCACGTGAAAGCATTGCTGAAGATCTTAAACTTCTTGAATCAGGAGATTATTGAACACAAACCGGCAAAACAGACGCCCAGAGCCGGGAAAGGGAGGCCTCCGACAAAAGTGGTCTCAAAACCAGTTGTCTCTCTCCCGACCATCGAAGCAATAGATCCGATAAATAGACACAATATTATCGATTCAATACTCAAATGCTGTCAATATTTTGACCAATACTTCAAATATAACTATAAATTCGGTAAATATTCATCAAATTTGATCCGATTTTGACCACAATTTTAATCATTGTTTCTCTTCAGTGGTCCTCAAGAATGACAATAAGATAACAAAAATCCAGAAATGGCTCAAAAATTACTACAAAAAAGAATTCTTAGATAACATTGACTTTGAAATTGTTGTCAAAGATGTGCCGCAAGTGGTCAGAGATGACGACAAAGAGGACATCACCGAAGAAAAGGAGGCCACAAATGGTGACAATTGCGAAGAAATATTGATCTCAGGAGAAGTTGAGTCACAAGAAACGAGTGGTAACGACACAAATGTTAAAGAATTGGAACCAATCGATACGAAAGCAGAAGAAGATGAAGAACTCAACGACAATATTGTCTACAACTTAGAGTTAATACTACTTTTAGTGTCGATTATCTTCTATAAAGTCCGTAATCTGTTCCCAAAACTATTGGATTATTTGGAGTTCGCGTGGATTTACTTACAAGAGTTCGAGACCCGACTCGAGGCACAGGTATTGACTGAGAATCTGATAGAACTCCTTCAGAATGAGTTCATATCTCAGAGGAATACAAATAAAATGCGTTCAGAGGTCTTAAGCAATGAAATCATTCAATTGAATGCAATGATCGAGAATTTGGAGAAACAATACGAAGACGAGACCCGAGAACTCATTTATTTACAAAACGCAACAATTATTGGTCACAACTCTGGAAGCGGTCACTCCCGACAGTTGACAAAACTGATGAACCTTAAGTCTGGTCCACCCAAAGAGCTTAAGATCTATACCTGTTCTGAATGCGGCAAACAATTCAAAAACGCGTATAAACTCAATAGACATCAATACGTTCACAGACCTGACACCGAAAAGCCGTACGCCTTTCCCCTCAAAACTATTATTTGATTAAATTTTTTGTGTTTTCAGATACTGTTGCGATTGGCCCGGATGTGGGTACCGGTCCATTGCCAACAACGACCTGAACCGCCACAAAATGATCCATACGGGAGAGAAACCCTTTACGTGAGTCTTAAATAAGTTGTTTTTCTTTTACTTCTACTCCTCTGACGTCTGTTTTGTTTTAAACTTTTTTTTTATTTTAAATTAATATTTAATTTATTTTTTGATTGATTTTTGTTGACATTCCAGTAGTTATTTCTCAAATGATTTACTCATTTTCTGTATAAATAATATTTTTTTTTCTCATAAATTCATAAATTATTTGACAAAAAGATGAGTCACTTATCGAAAGCTCGTATATATATTCTCATAGATTTTCTATTCAACCGTATATTTGTTTATTGGATGTAATTTTTGGTTTGAAATCTTATTTTTCATCAATCAATTTGTAATAGATATTAACCAGAGTATGATTTAACACAATTATTGTTAGTTTACAGTTAAAGTCATCTTTCAATTTGAAATTCAATGTTATTTTCCGATGACTTTCCTATAAAAACATAGAATTTATTCGTTGTTTCTAAGGCTTTGATTAGAATCGTTTTTTGGAGAGCCTTTCCCTTTTGTTTTGACGGCTCAGACTCCGAGCAAAAAGCAAAAAGTTTGAGGAAATTCTTGTAAATTCTGGAAGACTTTCAAATGGCATGATTACAAAACTCGAGTCTCTTATTAATTGCGAAATAAGACAATTACCTTGCAATTCAATGACTGATTATTTTGAAACCGTTTGTAGAGTCAAAAGCTCGGCCTCACAGTCAGCTCCAGCTCCGCAACCATTCGCACTCCACTCAATCCATCAAAACCAGTCCCACATCGAAGAGATTTACAATTAATTTCAATTGAAAATCATTTAAATCCATATCCGCCTCAAAATTAGATCTCATATCTCATAGATCTCTCAAAAAAAGAAAAAATACTTTCATTTGAGACTAAATTCTATGTATTTTTTTTGTTTCATTTTTTATGAGTTTTAGAAAAACCTCTTTTTTGGTGCATTTGTTTCAAACCATTTGTTTCTATTCGAGAATAAAAGCCTTTTGAATGAAAAAATTGTTTTAATTGTGAATAAAAATTCTTTAACTGAATAATCAGATGCGATATCGACGGCTGTGAACGGAAGTACTCCCGACCCGACAAACTCAGTCACCACAAGAAGATGGCCCATACGAAGGACCCGTTAGACAAGAAGTTCGCCTGTGATTGGTATCTATCCCTTGATTTGATCCAAATTTTAATACTTTTCCTATTATTTAATTGAAGGCCCGGATGTGGGTATCGAAGTACCTCCAACTCAGGTATATCTGCATTTCATTGATGTCTTTTATCGTTAGGTTTGATAAAAATTTTTTGATGCGTTTGCCCTCAGATCTGGTCCGACATAACTATATCCATACGGGAGAGCGTCCATACAAATGCGATTTCGACGGATGTGATAAAGCCTTCTCCAGACCCGACAAACTCCGTAACCATAAGGAGAAGTCCGGACACATCCTCGAAGAGTATATGCCTTCTGGTGGTGAGAACTCGATGGACAGACCCTCTGCTATATCTATCGCCGAATGTGTTCCTCAGGCGATGCAATGGACTTGAATTTGTATGATATTAACAATTAATTACTCGATAGTAATATTTTCCTCATTTTTTGTTACTCTCTCCTGAGTTTATCCCATCGTTGAACTCATGTTTATATCCCTGTCCTCTAATCGACTATTGAATATATTTTTTTGAGTTTTAAAATAACTTTATTTAACTTTTTATTCACTTATTTTTTAAATTAATTGATGAGATTTCGAGTCATATGTTTTGAAGAAAAAGTATTTAAAACAAATGTTTTGCTATTAATTAATAATTTATTACATAATTTGATATTTTTTTAACATTTTGTCCGATAATTAAACTTTTAATTGAAAATAGCTTTGGGTTTGAGTTCAGTTTAGTTCCTTTCCAATAGGTATTAAATTTCGTGTATTTAATAGGAATTTGAAATCGATTTCAATCAAAGCTTTTAATTAATGACTAATTAAATGAAAAAATTAATTAATTAAATGATTTTTGAAATAAGTTTTGTTTTACTCATACATTGAAATATAGCTTTTCTTTTGAATAATTGTTTTACAAATTGTTTTTTCGTATGAAAAAGAAATTAATGAGTTTTTAATCGCTTTTAGTTATAAAATACTCTGAATTATAGTAATATTAAAAACAATTAAATTATTTATTTAAAAGTAAAACAGATTTTTATTTTAAATCATTTCAATGAAGTGTTTCTCCTTTTGATTGAAAGCAAAAAACGAAAATCTCATTCAAAAAGTGTAATAATAGGTCTTTTATGTTAAATATTTAGTCATTGTCTGAGTCTCTGAGGTCTGCCCCCAAACACAAACCCAAAGAAAGGGAGTATTTCTCAAATGTTTATTAACTGAATGAATGAAAAAAAAACTTCAATTGAGTTTCAGCGACAAAATTGATGAGATTTTAATTGCTTCGATCAGAATAGGGAACCGGTGTTTAAGCTCTACAGAGCAACGGTTGGCAACACTGCCGCAGCGATTATTCTGTGCTCTCCTTTTGATATTCTGTTCTCTGTTAACATTTTTATATATCCTGTTATATATATGTTATATAACTGAAGAGAAAAATAATTCTTATGTTTCTTTAGATTCCAGGCATAAGATATTGAATAACATAACAAAATATGCTGTTCTCTAAGGCCTGTGCTGTTAGAAAGTGACTCAAAAAACGTGATTTTCATTTACTATCTGACTCTTGAATTGAGTTATGATTTCTTTATGTATTTTTCTCTTCTCTCATATATTTTATGAGATTTGTATTTGATATCCGACGGAAAGCATATAATTCTTTAATTGGATTATAAATTAATAATAAAATGAATTTCAGTTAATTTTTCTTAAGAATTGTTTTCGCATTTTTTCGCTCAAAAAACTGCTTTCCTCTCAAAATTGTAACTAATTTTTGGGAAAATTATTGGAAAAATTATTTCCAGAAAAACGAAGAAGAAAACCATTGCTTCCAGTGATGCGCAAAGAGGTGCCGATTCTTATCGCCATATGGTTGGGAAAATTGTGGAGTACCATGCTTGTTTGCAATTTTCAAACAATGTTTACCTCAATTAAACATTTGTTTCTTTATTAAAATTGAGATTCTCCTTGATTACATTGATTAATGATAATGACCTCGCTATTTTAAGTGACAAGTCATCAGAAATATGGTCTATATTAATAAGAAATGTTGCTAACAATGCTATTTGTGTGCGAAAAATACCTTGGTCATCAATGTGAATAAGCCTAGATAGAATTGTTTGCAATAAAAGCTGATGGTATTTAAGTCAACTCTTATTGAGACAATAAAAAGTGACTCCGATTAGAGTAATCTCTTTTAGTAGTTTTTTTTGCAGATAAAAATAATTTACTCATTCATTGCATTCATAATAGATTTTGTGTTGAAATTCTGTTATTTTTCCCTTAATTTTCATAATATTTTCGTTTTTAGATATGAATTGAATTAAGTATTAAATAATTGAAAGTCCAATGGATTTGTGTTTTCGTTGGGAAAACATTTAACGAGAAGTGAATAACAGAATTGAAAGTCATTTCTAAAGCCAATGAGAGAAACAGTATTTGCAATCGGAATGCAATTCAATGCAATTTCACACATAATTTAGTCTCAACTTTATAAGTGACGTGTCTTATGGAGGGGTGATCTCATGGTATAATAGAGCGCCTGTGCACTCAGTTTTGGCTGACTGTGTGGCTGTGCTCTCGACTCAGTGTTTGTGTTGTGTTGTGCTGTGCGCGGATCTGCGCGGCTATAAAAGTGTCAGCACTGTCTCATTTGGACCACATTTGGCGCTGGAGTTACTCGAGTGCAGTACAAACTCTACGCACTCATTGCCATAACAAGTACTCAATATTATTGATATTTTTGAATTGAATTTGAAGATTTCAAATCTGTGCTAGAACATTAAAACTGGCCAAGCTCAATTAGCCGGTCATCAATTGCAATCATTTTTATATGAATATAAGGCAACGCTTTTTTTTCTTATGTGTGAGTAATGTTCCAATGCTTTCACTGCCCTGTGCTGTGAGAGAGAGGAGCGGTTTCTCTTGTCTGCCATTGTATGGCATTGTCTGCCACAGAGTCTGAGCGCCTGAGCCCTGACTCGAGGCCAGACCCACACTATTACTGCTTGTGTTGGGAAAGTGAGTCAGTGCTACACAAATGCTGGCCTCTCATTGGCTAATGTATGAGAGCCTGAGAGTCACGTGGGCTTCGAGTCAGCGCTCAATTTTCAATTTTAATGACTTATTATTCGAAACAAAAATTTTAATTTAATTTTGAATTTTATTTACATTTTATTGCAATTTATTTGTCGTTTAAATTGATTTCTCTCTTCAAACAACTCTTCGTTTGGTTTTTGTCTTTAATTTAATTGAAAATTATTAGCGATTTCTCAAAAAAATTACTGTTTTTCTCAATTAATTAATTAATTTTAAAATAAATCTCTATTTTTGTCAAAATTTTTGCTCATTTTTTGAACTCTTGACTCAAAAGGTCTTTTAAATGAGACTCTGATTAATGGTCTTCCGATTTGACACTAAATCTAATTCTTGTGTTGTTTTTGCAGATAATATTGAAACTGAATTAATAACAAAACAAAACGTTTAAGACATTTGCCAACCAATACATACCGACACCTAAATCGTGGTATTACCCCCAAAAGCACAGCACAACAGACAACACACAAAAGACAAGTGATTATAATATTGAGTGTTTGGGCCAACGGTTTCCCAATTGATTTGTTTGTTATATTAATTGTCTAACAAATTGTGGTCACAATTGGTATCGAAATGCACGACGAGTTGATGTCGTCTATGGATATATCGCAGAAGATGTTGGGGTTGACCGCATGTGCTATACTTCCCATCGATGGCGACGTTAAACACATGAATGGCATACAAACCAATGACGACAACGACTCCAACGATTCGGCCATTAATGACATGAATGGCACCGACTCTATAAATCCCGACAACAATGAGCTGAAGGCCAGAAATGACGACTCGATTAAGTCTTTGGCCATCAGTGAAATGTCTTCGTCGGATGAGACGAACCATATCTGCAAACACTTCGACGTCGAAAATGACCCCAAATCTGATGACAACCAATCGGTAGGCAATGAATCGCCAAACGATTTGCGTCCGAATGGCGACCAAAAGTGCGGCCAAACAACGGAAGAGACGGACAGTTCATCGGTGGTTGAAGTGCTGCCCAACGGCCTAAAAGTGGTGAACGGGTGCGTAGAGCCTGAGTACGACCCGCCTCAGGACAAGTGTCTCAGATATACAAATCAGTTGCAGTTTTTGCGTACAATTATGACTAAATACTTGTGTCGTTATAAGACTGCCCTCCCGTTCCTAAAGCCCGTGAATTGCATACAATTGAAAATCGGGGACTACTATAAAGTGATCGACAATCCGATGGATATGCAGACAATTAAGCGTCGAATGATGTGTTTGTGGTACACATCGGCTGAACAATGTTTAGAAGACTTTAAGCTTATGTTTAATAATTGTTATAAATTTAATTCCTGTGATAACTATGTGTATAAAGCGGGCAAAAAATTAGAGGAATATCTCGAAGAAAAGCTTAAAGAGATGCCCAAAGACGAGGTCGAGATCGCGTGTCCGCCCAAACAGACCGCCGTTGAAAGTAAGACATCTATTGTCTAACAAATAGTTTCAGAGGTTTTCCCACTTTTTTTTCTGTTTGAGAATAGGTTTAGGTTTTTAGGGTTTAGTCATAAAAAAGAGATTTTGTTTTTTAATCATTAGTTTTATTTGAATAGAAAATAATTTTATGTCTTTTTTGAGCCATTCCTCCGAAAAAACAGTTCCGTAAATATGTCTCTATTTTTATAAACGAGAAAACCATTCAATGGTTTGGAAATAATGTTTTTTTTTGACTCAAAATTTATCGATTATTTCAATTGAAAACACAAATTGTTACACAAATGCTGTGCTTTTGCAGTGGAGAGGAAAGCCACCAAACGAAGGCCCGACCAGTCGACACAAGAACTGCATGACCTGACTGTAGGGGTCAAGTCGTTGGGAGCGACTGTTGTCGACCCGTCGAGTATCCAAACGGTGACATACGGCGCCAAAAAGCCGACCACTCGTAGTGAACACGGGATCCAACGTAAGAAGCCGAGCAAAGAGCTGCCCGACCCCATAGCCAGTGTCCCACAACAACACAGCCGAAGAGTGGCGTTAAATACCTCAATGAAGTTCTGTTTGGAGATAATTAAAGAACTGTTGACCAAAAAGCACAGGGAGTACGCCTGGCCTTTCTATGAGCCCGTCTCCACTCAACAATACCCCGATTACCTCGAGATCATCAAAAAGCCCATCGATTTGACAACAATTAAGGTATTTATCGATAAGTTTATTGTCTTTTCGATGTATTTATTTGTTTTGTGGGCTTTTTGTGTTGTATTCTATGCCTTTCCTCCCCTTCTGTTAGAGAATAGGCTTAACCCAAATAATGTTTCACTACTCGAAGGCTGGAAATTACCAGAAGTTTTGTCTGAAATTTTCATCTAATTATTGAATAAATTGCTGGGATTTTGAACTCTATTTCGTATTATATTATGTTTTGAATCGATTTTTTTGTACGTTTATAACAAAACACATTAGGCTTACCCTCTCTATACGAGTTGAGGTCTGGCCATAACTGGAATGACTCGAGTTTTCTATTTACACATTTCAATGACTTTTCCCCATTTCTATGGAAATGTTATCCCTTTTTCTCACATTATTTGCATATTTAGTCTCATTCTTCCGAAACATATAAACAGAACCTCTTTTTCCTCAAATATATTAAATTTTTGGTCTCTCTCTCTCTCTCTCTCTCTCTCTCTCTCTCTCTCTCTCTCGCGTTTATAACTCCTGTTATAATAGTTTTAATACTTTTATTCCTCTTTTTACTAATGAAAACATTTTGCAATAAATTCTTTACTTTTTGTTTGTTTTGGAGTTAATGTCGTATTTCTATTCTATTCGTAATTCAAATGGTTTTCATTGAAAAGACTAATAGTTTTTTGTAATGAATTAAAAACTATTTTCTCCTCTTTTTTGTTGTTGTCGTTTGAAAAATGCTATTAATTTGTTGCCGGAGTTCTCTATATTAATGAATATATAGTTATATCTATTTTTAGTATTATTTTGAAATTGAATTTCATTTGTATTTTATGGTTATTCTGTTCTATATTTTTATTGCTATTCTTCTTACCATTTATTGATCTGTTATTCGAGTTTAATATGGAATAACGTTTGGCTCAATATTTCGTATTTGAATTCATTGGTAATCATTGCTCTAATTTGTCCGACAATTAAATTAATGGCTTTTTTTTGTTGAAATTTTCTTCTCTTCTGACGATATTCTGTTGTTTTGATAATTTTTTAATGAAAACATCTGCCGTTGAAAACGCTATGAATGAGAGTCTTTTTTGTGAGGGCTTCCCATCAATCAAATTAACGATTGATTGTCTAATTTGTTAACTATTGCTGTGATTGTGAGGGATGTTCGCGAAAATTGGTGCCCCTCCTCCTTATGGCCCCTTTCCGATTGCAATTGAAGGCCAGTCCTCAGGAAATCTGTTAATTGTTTTAATTGACTTTTTGTTTAAAACTTGTTTCCTCTGAACTGATCCCTTCCTCTGCTCACCACTGGTTTGACTCAAATGTTTGTCTAATTGTTTCGGTTATTCCACTAATTTTCGGATTGAATTTCAAGCGGTCTTTCCTTTTGTTTGTGAAAAGTGTTTAAAATTAATTACATTTTATTTGTTTGAATGGAATTTAACCATAAAATGTGTTATTTTGCAGACGAAGATAGAGACGGGTCAATACAAAACTGTCAAACCGTTTGTTAAGGACTTTCGTCTAATGATTACAAACTGTCTCCGGTATAACAAACCCGAAGCGCCTGTCATAGAACAGGCCCGGAAAGTAAGGGTAAGTCCGCTCTCGAGTAAAACAAACACAACTTTTATTGTTATCATTAGTTTTTATGGAATCGCAATATTTGTTTGCATTACATCTCATGACTTGACTTTTGGCTGAGCTCTCAATATGTAGTCCCTTTCCTCTCAAGTATTTCGATAAAAACCTTTAGTAATAGAGCGCACAGAATAGCCATATGTCTGTTGACATCGATATTGGTTTTCTAGTGTAGAGAAAAAAGTCGATTAATTTGTTGGGAAAGTGTTGTAATGTTTTGGGAGTCGACACCAATTTATATCTAAAAAACTGTTTAAACTTTTATTTATTTTGTTTATTACGCAAAATGTTTGACTCTTTTAATGAGTTTTTAGGAACTATTGAAAGCTTTTCTAATATTAAAGTCTATTAACGACTGTTTCAAACCGTTTTCAAGAGCCAGGGTTTTGATAATAGATATGCTGTGCTGTCACTCTTTGCACTACTAATGCACTGATTTATGTTTAGAACAGAAATTTTGTTTTTAGAAAATTGTTTTGAATTTCGAAACAAATTGTTTAATGTTTTGATTGTCGAGTGAACTGACTCTGAGTTTATGTTTTGACTGTTATTTTTGTGGTGTATTCGCAGGACTTCTTCGAATACCGTTACGCGAGAATCCCCGAAGAGTTGCTCAAAGAAAAGCTGACCACAAATCACAACCAGAGTAGTAGTCATAACAGTAGTAATAATAGCGAACACCAGTCCCAACACAAACACAAAGAGGTAGAGCCAGAGGTCGGTAGTGTTGAACACCAGAGGATGAAGTTATTGGAGACTCAGGTGAAGCTCTTGTCGAGCACTATATCGGCGCTGACCGGAATCGACACCAAAATTTTGAAGCCAAAGAACGGACACAAAAAGACGAATAATAATAATAGGAATAGAAGTAAACCAACGAATAGAGTGAATAACCGGCAAAATAAGAGCCGAACCCCAAATAGAAAGAACTCTAAGAGTGTTGTCCAACAACTCGAAGATGAAGAGGAAGAGGAGGAAGACTTCACGATATCTCCCTCTCCCATAGCCTTCAATCACGAAGACATGGATGACTTACAGCAACTGAAGACAGATCTCGAAAACTTAGACGGTTTGTACCTTTTCTCTCTTTTTTTTAAAGATGTCTTTCCTCTAATTGATAGTCGCTTTTTGAGCTCAGAATCGATTTGAATACTTGTTTTCATTTGATTTCGTATTCAATTCATTGTAATGTCATATGTCTTGAGGGCTGACATCGATTTTCATTGAAAATCATTCAAAGCGCGCAAAAGTCGTCTCCATTTCTGACTTTTTGCTCGTAATTATGGGGTCAGGCGTTCAGTACGTCTTTGTGAGGCGTTTCACAAATGATTAGTTGATTATTATTTTTGGAATACTTTTCGTCTTATTTTTTTGTTGAGAGGAAAAGGGGTGTGCCTTCAGTTGTGCACTCGATTCCAGTTGTTTCGCAATCAGTAGTGGTGTTCGAGTGTTAACGTACTGTTTGACTGAGGGCTGAGTTGTTGTAGGAATCAAATGAAAAGCAAAACTATTTCGACATATCGTCTGATAAGAGATTGGAATTTGAAAATCGATTTTTAGATTAGTTTTCAGTTTTGTGTTGTGTTTGAGAAGAGAGTAAAGTCTCCGACAAAAGGAGATTATATATCAGTTAATACTTGAGAACAGTTGAGAACAAAGCCGTTTGTTATGCCTTTCAAACCGTTGAGGAACACGTCCTCAAAGTTTTTTTACGCTGTGTTTAGATGTTTCTCAATATAGAGGGAGGGAACAGCACATGAGAACAAAACATCACATGAGGAATGAGTCATAGGTTTTATTAATACATCCTTTCGATTGAATTTTCTTTTTCTTTACTTTTTATTTGATTTATTCATTTCGGAAATGAATTGATTTATTAATTAAACGTTTGGTTTGTTTTCTCAATTTATAGCCAAAGACTTGAAGAATGTTCTTCGGATTCTTCGACAGACGGAGCCGTCGATCAAATGCGATAACGAAGAGAATATAGAAATCGACTTCGAAGTCCTCAAACCGGAGACGTTGATAGCTCTCCGAAAGTTTGTCTCTTCCTGTATGTTAAACAACAGACCGAAGAAGAATAAATGTAAGACTTTTTCTATTGATTATCGGTTTGCCATCGATTTCTAATCAATTGTTTGTTCTGTTAATCGATAGCATCTCTAAACGGATCCGATTCGAGCAAAAAGAGGTCGAACTGTGATATGAAAAATGGAAATCTTTTTGCATCGAATGATCCCTCGACGTCACGCCTGAGTGAGAGCTCAAGCGATAGCGAGTCTGAGTCGTCGTCCGATAGCGAGTCCGACGACTAGTAAAAGCCCAACGCGTTTATCGATGTCGTCGTTCACTCTATCTCTTGAGTTATCTCTTGTCCTCTGATTTGTGTCACTCACTGTTCAATAGCACCGAAAAAAAATTCATTTTAATTGTAATTCGAATTTAATTATTGTATTATATTTCTTATTAAAAGATACATTAGTTTAGAATTTTATTTCCAGTTCTCTTAGTCTTAGACTTGTTTTGTGTTATTAAGTGGTTTGAGAAGTGGTTGACCACAGGTTAGTCCCATCACAGGTTCTTTGATTTGTATCCCAAATCTTAGAGTCAAAATTAAAGTCCAGTTTAAATACAGTCTACTCTCGTGTCTTAGATTTACGCCAAACCTTATCCCCGAAAATGGCGGTACTCTTTGACTTTGTATAGGTTTTACTATACCCCTGGATATTGAGCCAATTTTCTCGGACCCGCCGACCGGTCCTAAGATAGGAGAGTGGACTGTAGTGTTTAAATTTAGCATGGTATATATAAGATTGATTGAAATTTGGACTTAAATTGGAAATATAAAAATTGATAGCTTTGGTAATCCCTTCGATCTTAGATTTTACCCAAAAAAGTGTACATTTGGCCCACAATTAGCCTACAATTGAAGAGTAATTTTAAAAATAAAAACCAAAAAAATACTTAAGTTATTGATTCGGTTATGTATTATATTATATAAAACTATAATTATTTTAAATTATTGTCAAATATTAGGGATTTTCTATAAAATTAAGTGATTTTAGAAATTAGTTCGACATTTGTCTCAATCAGAAGCTATTTAAATGTTTTTTTGAGTATAAATATTAATAATAATAATAATAATAATATCTATAATAACGATAATAATTATAATAACATCTAATTAAGAATAATATGATCTTCAATATTATCGATTAGAATTGAAACTGAAATTATATTTTTAGTTAAATTTAATTATGATATCAATTGAAAACACGATTTGAGTTCAATATTGAAATACTGTCTGTTCTTCTATTGTTCTGTTCCTCGAATTTATTCAAATAAAGGAAATATTAATTCATTTTTTGTGATTTTATTTAAGAAATATAACAAAAACTTAAATCAAATAAATGTTTGAGAGTAGTGTATCTCAACTGCAGTCCCTCCAGAAGTGAATTATTGAAATTAGAATTAAATCTAAAATTAATTTAATATTTAAACAAATGTTTGATTGAATGAAACGAAACAAGAATTTGTTTTTTTGATATTTATTTAA
>JAQIXV010000376.1:0-41977 GCA_034700625.1 Tectocepheus velatus | reverse complement strand
CTCTCTGTCTCTCTCTCTCTCTCTCTCTAAAAAACTGCAACATTTTGTCTTATTTCTCACACAATCCAAATATACTCTTTTTTATCCTAATTTTAATCTAAAAAATTGCAGCTCTGAATGAAAGGCGAGACGAAAACAGGTGTTCCCCTCCTATTTGTTATAATAAACACGTTGTCAGTAATTTTAATGAGAAAATTCTTGTTTCAAATCTAATCATAATTTCAGAAACATTTTCGCCTTTAATAAAGATATTCAACGAATTCATTTGAAAACTCTTTGAAATTTTAGAATAAAAACTATAAATTATTTATATTTTAGCATGATAAACAACTCAATGTTCGTTTTGCAAAAACTTGGATCCATTTGATTATTTAAATCATTTTTTGGTTATTTTAAATATTAAAGATTTGAGTTACTTAAATGGATAACTTAACGGAGAGAAAGGTCATTTAGGAAAACATATTATGAAAGTTTCAGAACTGAATTTTGAATTTCCATAAAAACAATTCCTTAAAGACATCAAAATATGAAAAATTTATCATAATATAAGAAACTTGTTTTGAAATTTGAATTATTTTTTAAAATTTAAATGCTTTAAAAGCTGATGACGTGATTCAACTTCACTTATAATTTATTAACAAAAAGTTTATTTATTTTTTTGAATCACTAATTGCCATAACTTTAATGAAATATCACTCTATCATTGCTTTCTGTTTTGTAATTCATATTTCATTATATAATTTAAAATATCAAAAGTCTTATCCAATCGATAATTCTTTTGTAGTTTTTTGTCTTTAGTCTTGAATTTCAATCATTAAATTTAAATAAATGAAAAAATGAATAATATGTTTACTCAAAGGAAAAAAGTTAAGGAATAAAAATTAATTTTTCATCTTTTCGTTGAATGCATTGAATATTAAGATTTTTTGTTCTTTTGTTAAAACAAACCGAAAATTTTAATCCAAAGTATGGCTCAAAAGTAAGAAACTATTTAAACTTTTTTTACTAAAATTAATGGCATTTACTTAAAATTCACATTAATTTCTGTGAATTACTTATAATTAAACTTCAAATTGTGTTCACTCGAAGGGCTTTACAGCAAATGATTAATCGAAAGCAACAGAAAAAATCTAATCCATGGGTTCTTAAGAATATTCTTCTTCAGTATAATAACCAAATAATTGTGAATACAAGACATGAGACATGAGTATAAGTTTTTGCAATTTAATGAGATTTCATTACAACAACTGATAGGATGGCTGAGCGACGGACAAGAAAATTATTTTCTATTAAAACGTTATTATCTCTGATTAAACACCACTTCCTGAGCACTGGCAGACAAATCAATACAAAAATAATAACGATATTTATTTTCATCCAAAACTAATGGCAAGAGATAACCGATAAGAAAAACTACTGAAATACATCATAAGTTAGCTATTAATTGACGGCTTCAGCACAATATGTACCGATATTCTGAGTCTCCCCTTTATTGACAAAAAAAGGACAGACATAAGCAAAAAAAGTCAAAATGTTAACAGATTTCTGAAACAATAGTTTAATACAATTATTATTGACAGCGAAGTCGACCCTCTTTGTGATCATAGCACCCGAATAGACACCCTTTTTATTGGATTAAACAAATGGCTCGAAGAAAAAGAGTCGACACAATTTGCAAACCCATTGAAAGTAAGTGAATCCCTATTTAGATGTCAGACCATTAATTTGTCAATAATTTGTATTCTGTTCACAAAAATTGATTTTTATTTTTATTCAGTAATAGTTTTAGTCAGAAATCATCTCTCGATTAGAAGATACCATTGAAATGAAATAATCGATTCCCAAAAAATATCATTTATTTTGAAGCAAAGCATGAGTGCAATTAGTTGAGCTAGCTATAATCATATTAGACATTTAGATAAGAGTCATTTAATTTTTTTTTATTGAAATCCACTCAATATTTTAGTCTAATCTAACGAATTAGATATAATGGCAAACATGTTACGATCGCTTAATAATTTTGCTTGATATCAATTTATGCTGTTACTCGAAGTATTAACCAAGTTCATTAGGTGACCAAATCGAATTAAATTGGAGTTGTATATAGAATAGTAATCAATAATTGAAATACTACTCAAAGCTCTTACCATTAAATATAATTCAGAAAAATATTTTGATTTTTATTTGTTTTGATTCAAAGTATTTCTGAGAAAAATTTCTGAGAAAAACTTATTTGAAGAAAAAGTGTGCGACAAATGTATATTCAATGAATACATTATCCATTGATTTGATTTGTGAATATAATCCACTTTTATGTTGATCTCATCAATCAAAATTTTTTTTATTATATAAGTTTTTGAGTCAAATTTCAGGCCTCTTTGTGTCTGAATAAAACATTTTGCAAACTTTAACCCAAAATTATGTAATACCCATTTACGTAAGTAAAGTCACTTATCGCTCATCTGTTAGTTATTTACATTGGATTTAATGAAAAACCAGTCAATTATGTTTTGAAATTTCCAAGATAGTCCCTAATGTTTACTTTTAATTTCAATTTAGTCCATAAAATATATATTGAATTTCCAAAGACTTGATTTTGAGTTTGAGTGGATTTTTATCGAATTATAATCAAATAATTCCGTAATTGGTTTTTGTCTATAGTCTTGAAAACAAATCTTAACAAAACCATTGCATTGAAGTCTAGGCCCTCGACTATTGAGAGCTAACTAAGAGCTGACACTTTGATTGGATGGTTACTGAACTTTATTCTGAATAACAATTCATTTATAAATAGAAAAAGAGATTTCATTTATATTGTTTCCCAAACTATTTATATTATTTAATCGATTAAATAATCAATTATATGATAACCAAACACAACAATAATAACATGTTTTCCATTCAGACCTTTAGTTATTGATTTCAGACCACTTGATAGTAAAGTATAGTCATATGTAATGATAGATGACTTTCCGATTCCTTTCGGTTCAACAAATCTTATGCCGCGATTGAATAAACTGTGCTTGATTACTCGCATAAAAAAATGATGAATTGAATAAACATAACCCAATCTGTGCACCCCATTACCTTGTAGGTTTTATATTGAGATATTTTGATTCCATGGTAATGAATCGCACATATATTTATAGAATAAAATATTATATAGAAAAAAATATTAGTCTCATCCAATCTCTTGGAGGAAATTTTTGTCAAAGAAAAATAAATGTGCTAACTTTGGATTTTGTATGAATGATGGTAATTTTAATCAAGTACTTTCATTGAATTCAAAAATCTGTTTTACCATTTAATGGGTTTCCATTAAAAATCTAAAATTCAAATCAAATGTCGTTTGAAGAGAAACGAAAGACAACAATATTTCAATTTTTTGTGTTTTTCATCAAATTTTAAAAAATTCTTAAAATGTTTTTCTAATACCTTTTTCTGAAAAAGTCAAAAACCGATTAAATCATTGATTTTAATTGAATTGAAAGTAAGAATCGATTTTCAAACCCAATATCGTTGTTATTGAACAACAGAAAGGACCGACACTTTTGCCTATTGAGCGAACAATAATGACCACGATTTTATATCCAGTCTGAATGTCTAATGGATTTATTTGTTGACCGCCCCATCATAAACATTGAGCTTTGCTTTTGAATTAACACATTTTGGTCGACAAAAGAATTTAATTAATTTTAGAGAAAATCCTATTTTAATATTTGAGCGATTAGTGGATCAAAAACACATCTCAAAGCATTGAAAGACTTTCCACAAAACAGGGAATCGGAAGAATAATTTCCTCGATTTAATAACATTAATGGTTATCCACTGAATCATGGTTTTACAACACCAGTCCTCTGCTGTGCTGTGAATCCAATTAATATAAAAACTATTGTTTTGCAGTTAAGTGTGTTTTAAGGATAGGTTTTTGGATTTTATTAAATAAAACGAAAACTAATTGAGTGTTTGTTTTATAGCTATTTGTTTGAAATTTTGCCCAAAAAAATGTTTTGAAAGTTTGTGATAATTATTATTCGACAATAATTTTATATAAATTGCTTTGTTTTGAAGCTTTTGTTTCTAATATACGATTATTAAATGCAATTTTGTAAGACATGTATAATATGAACCTGGTTTTATTGATTTCTATAGGAAAAAGTCACAAACAATTTGTCATCAAAAGATGTCTTTAAATTGATTTGACACAATAAGTGTTGGTTAAAATGAGCAAGTTCAGTTCAATTTTTGAGAACTATTCTTTTGATTAATAGATTTTTGAAAACTACGTTTGCTTGCTCATATCGAAAACCTTCAATTTTGCTACAAAGGTTGTTGAAGTAATTTCGGTAATTTTCCATACTCACTTCTCACTGCCAAAGGGTCTTCTTAATCAAGTGTTCAAACGATTTCTCGTTTCTCTCATTTAATATAAATTCTCGAAAGAGTAATGATATAAATGGTTAGACTTCTCAGACATTTGATGAAAATTAATGGTCAGACTTCGCTACAAACAAAACCTTTCAACTCAGTGGACATTTAAATTCAAGTGAATTGTCATTGTATCATGGTAAGATATGTGTTTCCTCTAATGATAATATATTTGACACTAGAATATCAATTTTAAAAAGAGTGATGTATTTTCAACAAGGTCAAGATTTTTAAATTTTTGTTAAAAGAAAGGCTAATAATAATCCCCCAAATGCTCAAATGGCAAAAATTTAGAATCCATTAAATAAATCACTTGAAATAGACATTAGAAAAACCGGTCTATTATTCGATAGAAATATAATCGTAAAGTAAAACTGTTTGTGACATAAAATGTTTCAAAAAAACCTTGCTCATTAATTTGATGAATAGAATTTCTGGTGATGAATTGAGAATAATGTCTTTCTCATTGGAAATATCATTTAACATTATACTACACATTATATTATCCAGATCAATGAGTACTTGCAACCATTTTAAATTTTATTCTTTCTTAATTATTTCTTAATTTATTTCCAAAAATGCAAAATTATTTTACCCTGCTTATAAAAAAAATGATCTCAAACTTTTTTAACGAATATTATATTAAATATAACTTTTTCTGTTAACTCTTTTTTCAATAAACTCAATGGTTTTACAATTAAACTTTTTTTATATACTGGATCATTTTACCAGAAAACACCCACTATTATCGATAACTTTAAGTAATTATCATAGTAGTAATTAATAATATTGGTAATAGAAAATGCTGAAATCATTGGCTGACAATAATAATTTGATCTAAAAATAATGTTGCATGCGAAATTTTAGCTAAAATTGTTTTTTCATCGAAATTTTAATCATTAAAAGACAACATATAATGAATATTTGAAAAAAAGATTACCTTTTTATTAGCTTTTGCTAAGTTTTGGATGAGTTTCTCAATTGTTTCCAAAGAAGAAAAACTAATAAAAAAAATGTTTGACTCAAAAAGCGAATAGTTTTTACGAATTAATGAGAATTTCTATTAAATTGATTTTTCTTCACAAATATTCAGCGAATGACTAAAATATCAGAAATATTTTTATACTTCTGTCGATTACACAAAAATGAATAGAAGCAACATTAAATAAATGTACAAGATTACAATTTCTTGCTTTCTCAAAAAAAGTTGTTTCAATATTATCAGAGAGAAAGTGAGAGTTGTATGAAAGCGAACAGAATATATACACCACTGAAATGCTGAGCCGCTGGTTATATACGAGAGAAAATAAGGCAGACTTTCCTGTGCTGTGCCGAGAGATTTGATTTTATTCTCAATACATTCTCTCTCTCTTCAAACATAAAAACGTTATAACATTTGTGTGGAGTCGTCTCAAAGGCTGATCAAATTTTTCGATGGGAACGGAATATTATTTCAATAAAAATAATTAATTGAATAAAATTTAATAATTATATTCTCATTAAGTCAGGAAAAAATTCTTTTGAATTAACTGTTAATTATGTGTAAGAACTTGAAATTCTTGATAATTCATAAAATATAAGTTTTTTTCCCTAAAGATATATCTCTTGTGACAAAAAAATTTCTTTTTCAGACTAATCTATAAAACTGTTTGACTTCAATAAGTCTGATAAGTGTTATGTCAGTGAAAGACAAAAAAGATGAAGAATTATGTCATTTCGTGTAGAGATTCATACTTTTAAATGACATTATTTTATTGACAAAAGAAAAATCTTAAGACTAATAGAAGTTATTCTTTCAATGATTTTAACTGAAGAATAGACTGAATTCCTTTAGAGAATTAGATTTTGTGAATCAGATCTCTTTTTCCAAGACTCTTGAATCTTTTATCTAAAAATATTTTTTTCTTTCATTAAATTTTCATTCAAATGGTTTACACAAAAAAAAACTATGGATTTCTCCAAAAGAATCCCAAAAATTTGTTCAATCGATTCTGATTTTGTGAAACTTTTCTTTAAAAAGAGTGTCAATTAAAGAGAGGACAGCCTTCAAAACTTAGACTCAGAGATGGAATTCCTATTTTTCAATAAAACTGAAAATAGATTTTGTGAACAGAATTCTTTGTTAAACCGGAACTTCACTAATGATTTCTCTTATTTTTTGATTCAATAAAAAAGCAAACCTCACAAAAAGGCTATACATGTGTTTGACATACATTTAACGTTAGTCTAGGTATTTTCACAAGTGTGACTTTGATTGATTATCAAGGAAATTCAATATACTTTTGACAAAACAGTTAATTCAAAGCTCTTCTGAAGAGAAGCCTAAACACATTCTGAGCCCTGAATGTGATTATGGCATAATTCTCCTAATGGCCTAGCCTCATTTTTCTCTCGGATTAAAATTGAATCGAATTTTAAATTAGCAAGCTTAATCCATCACTAAAATGATCAATCAAAATGAGATATTCATTATAAAAAATTATTAATTTGAAATTGATCATTTATTCATCCAAAACATTTACATTATGTCTAAAAATTCAATTTGTATTGTGCTTTTTCACCATGAAATTCGAGAGATTTAATCTTAGCCCTGGGCATAACTGAGCATATTGTATACATTGTATACCTTGCATATTTTACGAAATTCATTTTCCCGGAAATTTAAAAATATTTAATTTAAGGCAAAGATATGACTCATTTGTTGTGATTCGAGTGAAATAAAGCCTTTCGGATATAATTTTGAAATTTTATTATTAAATGGTTTTAATTGAAATATATTTGAATATTCTTTTGAAGAACAATGGGTTCGACGAGTTATGAATAGCTTATAATTTAAAATTATCAAAATTCAGACTAATTTTGAGACAAAAAAGTTGTTTTCATTCAGTGTAAACGACCAATCTCGATAGCCCTGCTTTTATCCAATCCAAGGTATGCTGTTTTGTGACATGTGATATGCAGTACAGCCCACTGAAATGATTTGAAACAGGCAAGGTGTCCTGCAACAGGGGTATATAATGATCAGATGATTAGTGGGCAATGAAATGAAATGATTTGTGAAATATTCATCTGATCATTATATACCCCTGTTGCAGGACACCTTGCCTGTTTCATTTATCAAAAAATTTATCATGGCCGATATACCTAGCAGTCCTAACGATGGTGCTCGTTTACCCTGTTTTATTTTATTTTTTGTTTTTAATTCGTTAAACAAATTTTCAACGTTTGCGTCAGAGATAAATTATTTGCTAAAAGTAACTAGGTAGATTTAAATTTTAAATTCAGATTTAGATGAGTTCATCTATAATTTATCAGCTTGCTATGTCTGAGTCTAGTTACTTAATGCAGTATAAAGTTTATAGGGATAAATTAATCGAAATGTTTTAACAGATTCAAAATCTAACAAGATTCGTTTCTAAAAATGTCATTTATATCTAATAAAGTACTCAAGAAAATTTCCACTGGGTATCTAAACTTTGATGTTTGTTATTTCGTATTCCTCGTTAAGTATTCACTAAATATTTCCAGTGATACAGATTGAGCAAGATGATAAATTATAGATAATTCCATTGGAAAGTGAATTTCAAGTTTAAATCTAATTTATTATAAAATCCTCAGTAACTTTAATGGACTTTAATTAAAATTGTCCATGATAATCAATAATAATTACTGGGTTTATGATGAGGGGATGAAATTTCACCTGACTTTCAGCTTATATTTAATAAGAATTTATTATTATTTTGCAAATTTGATGATTGAATTCAAAACGGAAAGTAAACTTGTTTTACAAAGTAAGATCGGGGTCATTTGTAATATTGTTATTCCCAGAATTTGATTTAAAAACTGTGAAATACATGAAAAGAGTAGACACTCATAGGCTTACACTTTGCTTTTCATTCAAATAATATTTTGATTTGATTTTCAATCAGAAACTGTTTCGCCCGAAGACCACAAGAAATCATATTTTTTCAAAAAGTAAAAAAAGTGAGAATAAAGTCATTTCACAATCAGTTGTCCTTTTCATCCCATGTTTTTAAAATATTTTTCAATAAAAACCATTTTATCGCTTTTAAAAGTAATAGAAATACAGTTTTAGAGATGAGAAAAGTGTCGAAAACAGTTCAATATTTTTATAGTCATTTCGAAATTTTATGGTATTTTTGAAGACAATAATTGCTTAAAAACTCATGAAATTCAAAAGAAGTCTCAGTTTTTGACAATTATTGTTCGATTCGTCAGTAAATAAAAATAAAATCATATTTTTCTTGAAATGTCATCATTTCAAGTGCATTGGAGAGGATGATCAAGGCTACTGACTAATGGTGACTGATGGTAATGTTCTATCTTAATAAGATTATATAAAATGAAAAATGGATGCAATCTATCATTTTCACGAATAATCAAATTGAATAAAATTTTTTGTTTAAATAATCTCTTTGTTAAACTCTAGATAAAGGTTATATCGAAAGGTTATATTAGCTTATAATTTATAACCAAGGTTATTAATGCCTGTTACTCAATGCAAGACAAATATTATATAAGTTAATGATATATTTTAATGAGAAAAAGATAATTAGTGCGATAATTAGCTAGCAAATTCATAAAAAATTCTCTCTAGTAAAAATTAGAATGTTAATGCCCTTTCATCTTGGTTATATTTGCTGAAAGTCGTAAAATAAGTCTTCAAATTAACGATTGATGAGATAAAAATGTTTTTTCCAAACCATATAAAAATTTTAGACAAAAATCCAATAAAATGTTTGAAAAGTAAATAAATGTTTTTTTTAAATCAATCTTAAAATCGAGCGATAAATAAATAACTGGTTATTGAAAATCGTTTTATTCGTCAAACGTTTTATTCAATTTATATCCCATTTTAAACACTTGAGAAAAAAGTAAATCCATTCCCTTTTAACTTAAAACTTCATAAATTGGATATTTATTGGTGAAAGCAATCGCCAAAAGAGTGAAAAACGAATCAATTTTTTAAAATTTCATAAAATATTCAAAATATTTCTATTTGTTTATCAACGATAGGTATCTGTACAAGGATTCAGGACAGGGAGGGAGCGATAAACAGATTGAATGAATTTTTCATTGAAAACACTTCTGCAACACTTGATTGACGTTTTTGTGGTAAACACTTTTGAATGGAGAAAATGAATGAAAAATTAATGAAAACTTCAATTATTTTCAACTTAAGGTCGAAATTGTAGTTATTTTAAGAATTTTTTCATTAGTTATAGTATTTCGTAAAATAATTTCAAAATGTTTTGTTCCCATTATTTGCACTCAAATTGAATTAAACAAAAAATTTAGCGAAAAATGAGTAATAGTTCTTAAAAACAGAGGAAATGATTGATTTATTCAAACAAATGATTAATTATGTGATAATAGAAATGAAAGAAATAAATAATACAAAAATTTAATCGATTTATAGAAATAATAATCAATCGATTGTTTCCGATATAAACCAGAAGTCAATTGATTTACATTTCGGTTAAAATATTCAAAAGAAATGAAGAATTTAATCGAAATTATGTGAAAACTAGTCATCACTGGCTCTGGAATTAAGACAAAAAAATATAATTTAGTAAAACATTTGAATAAAAACATTTGAGATATGACTGACTTGTGTCGGGATCTCTTAGACGTCCCTTTTTTGGATCTGTTGGACAGTTTCGCAATTTTAGAGGGAGTGACCCCTTCGTCGGCAGACAGAGCGCCGTCTGCACCGCCTGTCAGTAAACAAATTACATTAAATCGACAACAAATCAGATCACAAGAGATATACCATCTTCTGGACCACTGTTTGCGTTATGAGATTCAGTTTCGGAGCTCTGGTCGTTAGTGTCCTTCTCTGTCTGGAGGCCAGCGACTGCCTGAGCGGATGGAAAGGTACAAAAGTTTAGTCATTTTATGAAAACCTTATTCCGTTCGACTATTCAATGGTTTTTCATAAATGAGATCAAAGCCATTGAATGTCTTAAGAAATACTGACTGTCATCGAAGTAATGGAAGACTTGGAGAAGAGACGGTCGGCTTCTTTGAACTTCCGGTTCCTTTTGTCTGATTTAGAGTTTGTGTTCCTATTTAAAGGAAAGACTGTAACAAAAGACACGCAAACAACACATCAATTAATGGGAGAACAAGCGGACAGACCTGTTGGCCGTCAAATACCGATCCCAACCTCTGATGATATTCCCATAGAGATGTGTGTCCTCTAAATATGATCCTTCGAAGGCATAGATCTGTCGCTCCAAAGAACACAACGTATCCTAAAGTGAGGGATCAGATACTTGTCATATATTGTTGGAAAGGTATGATATTAGGGAACAACTTGGTGATACTTACGGCAATCTCAGCGCGTCTTTTGACGAGATCTGCCAACTCTGCTCTCGTGTCTATAAGGGACGCCGTATTTGCTTTTGACGCCATTTGTCTCAACACAACCTCTTGTCATGTGTTGAGACAAAAACTGTTCATAAATTACGTTACGATTTGAAGGCAACTCTTCTCTGATATTTGACTTATGTTTGGCTCAAATCCAGTTCAGAGTTGTTTTGATTGTATCTGTCGTTCGCTTGAAATCATTACTTCATTTAATGACAGTTTGTATTGAAGTCAATACAAAACTCGTGTTTTTTCAGTTGAATCTGATTTTGAGTTTTAAATCTTGTAATGAGTTTAACACTTATGTTAAGAACATTTTATTGAATCACTTTCACCTTTTTCTCTGTCAAAACAATACTCTCCTTAAATCAAAAAGTGTTTCCGAAAAGTGTCTGAAGAATGTATTCTTCAATGTCTTCAAAGGAACTCTTCTTAAAAACGGTTAGACTTTTTACTTAAGTCTTAAGACATTGACTGACATTAAGATATGTTTTTCTTTGAATTAAAACTTTTTTTTGTTATTTATTTTTGTCGTAACATTTGAAGTGATATTTGAAACCAAAGTTTTAATTTGTTTTTTGTTTGCATTTCATAACAAATTGTATTAAAAATAAACTTTTTATCCATAAGTTTGTCATTTGATTCAATGTTTGTCTTTGGATTTCAGGGCATTTTGATCACCGAAGTAGACATCGGCCAGAAGTGCAACGAATGCCACTCTTGTGTCGGGTTTGAAGCACACGTCTGGAGGTCTGTTATCTATAAATGTCTTTATTTAATGAATCCATTCGTTTGTTTTAAGCCATAATCAGATTAAAAGTGAATTTATGTTTCATTTGATAAACTCTTTTCAAGTGATGGCTAAAAGTTTGGGGGGTTTTATGGTTTCAATTAATTATTTAATTTACAATTTTATAACTTTTTATGTCAATTATGATTGATCTAGTCATTGTTCAGTCAGATTGTTAACGCTAATTGAGAATTGAGCATGGTTATTAGGCCAAAATTGCTGGCATTTCAAGCAATAGGTTTGTCTGCGATTGAAACTGAAAATTTATGATCAAGGTCGATGTGCCCGCCCTCTGGCCGTCCCCTCTCTGCTGTTGCTATGTCTATGATGACTATGATGATTGTATGATCTAGGTTTAATTAGAGTTGTGCACTCACTGGCAAAGTGAGATCACCCACAGATTGGCCCTGAATTTCAATTAGACAAATGTTTTTCATAATTATTTGAAAATTTCATATTTTTTGCGTTTATTTGAACACGAATTCAGTGATTCGTTTGTTTTTTGAATCAACTTTTTTAGAGGTATTTAAGGGTTTGTCTTCTCAACAATAGTTGAGTTTTTTCTCATTACAATACACTAATAAGGGCTTAGAATAGCGTTTTATAATTGATTTATTGTTGGATAACATTCATAGTCAGCTATTTTGTAATAATGTATCGCTAATTGATTTATGAATTGTTTTGTATTAAAACTTTCTTTATGAAGAAAAATGAACCTAGATGATCATAATCACGTTTATTATATACCAGATTATATTTCATAACAGTTGGTCGTTTATCAATTGCCATGATCATTTATCTAGCATTAGTTGCATTTGATTTGTTTTGATATAAACTTTGCGATAATTTGATTGAAAGTCCAATTGATTTGTCTGTTGTCCCATAAAAGCACTGTTTTTGTTATGAGTTTAAGACTCGACTCAATTGTCTCCAAATAACTGTTTTCGTTGAAAAGAAGTGTCGCTCCGCTCACCATATGTTGAACACATCATTAGATTGTCTGTCAGTCAAAGTCTTTTTAAATGAAGATTTTGATCGTAATCAACACTGAAATCAATTGATCAAGATCAATCAAGATCAATTTAATTATAAGTTTATCAATGATCCTATGACCTATGATCAAAATCAATCTAGGTCAGATTTCAGACATATCAGATTTCATAATTGGTCCGTATCTTATAATTAACCCTAACATAATTTGATAAGTTTGTATCTTGGTCCGAACTCGATACTGATTACTTTCTTAATCAAAAGCAATGAGCATGGACAAAACTTTGAATGTTTTCCTGGGTTTTGCTCCAATAAAACTTTTGTCGATAATAAAATGCGCATGATCATTTTTGTTCATTCTGTTGATTCTGTTTGTGAGCCCATAATCTAATTGACGTATGTCTCAGCTCTTCCTCAGAGAAATTCATATGTCTATCGACTGAATGCATGCTTTCGGTTATCGAAAAATCTTTTGAATCTTTTGGTATCAATAGTCGACTCGTTATCACTATTTATCTGATTGTTTCCGATTCAGAGAAAAAGATCTCAATTAAAGTGTTATTTATATAACTTTTTCTTAATTTTCTCTTTTGGTTTACACTTTTGCTTCAAATGGTTTCACTTTAATATCGAATGAAAAATATCGTAATGTCTTCGGAATCGAATCGAAAGATCCGGTTTCTAACAAAAAAGTAAGTCTTTCCCCCCTTTTTCTCTCGGGATTTAACCAAACAATTGTATTTCAATTAATGTTTCATTTGATTGTATTTTTGGGTTTTCTTATGTTTTTCTTTCGACAAATGTTTTCAATCTTTTTGGAGGTTATGTTTACTAACATCTGATTATATAATGGGATATAAAATGTGTTGAATCTGTTGATTGTTTTAATGTTTCCAAACCGTCTACTCTACTGATTCTGTGAAGCCGTTCCCCTTGTCTTTGCTTTCCCTATAAGTTATGACAGTTCTTACGTAATGTTTAAGAATATCTGAAAAAATGTGCGGTATTTTTATTAACCATGGTCGTAAACTACCCTACCTCTATATTCATGGTTTATTCAAAATCAATGAATGATTAATAAATTTCTATTTCCATAAATATTTTTGGATATTAAACAAAACTCGAGAATAGTTTTGTGTTTTTTACTATTTTTAAATATATTTTATGCTTAATATCAGACTTTTATTTGAAATATATATTTTAGGATAACTTTATTATATTTAATTAAATTTTGATTGGATTTGATGCCATCCTTTCACTAATAAATGTCTCTTTCAAAAGATTTTTACATAAATTTATGTAAAATATAGTTATAAACTATTTTTGGAATATTTTCGAAACCCTTGAATGTATTCTTGAAGTAAAACTGAATTATAGTTTTGTTAAAATTAATTCAATTAATATTTTCAAAACTTTTGTTCAAAGTCTCTAATAATTTGTGAATTAACTGTCCATTAGATGTAAGCCTCACTACTCAAGTAGTCATACATTTTTCAACATTTTTGGAAATATTTGTGAATTCAGGTCTATATTGAAACTGCACTTAAATATACACTTAAATGAAATCCCATTTAAGACCAAAATTAAAATTCAACTCAAGTTCGAGAGTCGTACAATAGTTAATGATTTTGAAGACGAGAAAAAAATTGAAATTTTATATCTATTTTGAGTTTATTTCAAACATCGAAGTATTCATTACCGGAGGAGTACTTAAGCCTTAAGAATAATAAAGAGTTCTCTCTCTCTCTCTCTCTCTCTCTCTCTCTCTCCCCGAATAGATAGAGATTTTTTTCTTCAAATCTATTTTACCATTCGTTGGAATTACCATAAAAACGAAATAATTGATTATGTCTTCTGTCAAATGGTGTTTGGTTTGTCTGAAGAACTAAATGCCAAACGCCTTTTGAAATTGGATGGCATGTTTTCAGATGTGCAAGATTAGTTTCTCAACATTCGCATCGCTCTTTCTATTCTCATTTTGATGTAAAAATTCATTCATTCATTATATCCATTATATTCATCTCAAGGCGTTTGAACTCAATATTACATTAAATTGAATAACTTTTTCTCTCTTTTCAAACACTAATTGATTAAAAAGTTTTTTTTTAAATCAATATTTAGTTAAAGTTTTCAAAATTTCTTTGAAGTTGTCATCAAATGTCTTCTTCTTTTCATAACTTTCTATTAAAAGACTTTTTTTGAAATTGATTTTTAAAATCAATAGTTTGTGATTTACCTACACTTTTGATAATTGAATTTTCAATTTTTTAATTATCCAGTGTCTGAAACATGGCTCGTTCTTATAGTATAACTTTGGTAAATTCCTAGGTGATTAGAAAAGAGGTTATTTTTGGCTAAAAAATCATTTCCATTAAACTAATGAGATATCTGTTAACAAAATGTTTGTTACAAATGAAACCAAAATTTATTATTGAATTTCCGAAAATAGTTTGGGATTTAAATTGAGTTTTAACTGAAATAAATTGTCCACAACTCGACTAATGACCAAAAACCCATTTTACATAATTGAATAGCAATGAGATAAGACAAGCCGGTGCTGTTTAGAAAGCGACCAAGGGCATAAACATCTTTAAATCGCGAAATATTGAAATTTAATTGACTCTTAGCTTTTAAAATGTTATTCGTATTATTTTAAGCCTTTTTTCACTTTAAAGATGTTTACATTGTTTTTTGGAAATGTCAAATGATGTAACTAGGTCATTATTTTTGCTTTGAAAATGTCAAAAAAGCAAATTCATGGATAAGTTTTGTTTTTTTTTATTATGTTGTGTTGTGTTTGAGACCCATCCCTTTGCGCACCTCTTGTGTTGAGTTTAATTTTAACTTTTGTTTGCAAACAATTCTGATATCAGACATAAACCTTGAGTTGGAAAGCCATCAATCAATAGGTCCTCACATCGAAAAAAAATCATTAGATGTTTGACATAATTAGCGAAAAGTCTTTCATTCGGTTCTCTTTTAATTAACAATATTCTCATTTAATTAAATAAAATAAATAAATAAAAAAGGATTTAAAAGTCCCGTCGAAACCATTAGTCAACAAATGGACTAAATTTTGATTCAATTTAATTATCACTCGATTTGTAATTCCGCTGAGAATTTAAAATTCATTCAATAAGTCTATAGTTTTGTGTATTTTTAGCCGATGTCTAAAATACTCCCACTTTTGAATAGATGTGAGTTTTTTGTGATTTGATTCTGAATTTTGATTTCTTTTGATATGATGTCGGATCAAATCAATAGTCTGACAATAAGACCGTCCGTTTTTGATACCAATATTTGTTTCCTTTTGAAAGTTTTGTCCAATTCTTTAGATTAGAGTCAAACTCAAAATCGATTTGAAATCTCTTCAATTTTTTGGTCTGAAATTTAATCCATCAAATCATGTATTCAATAGTATTGTTACTACACAGTAGTCATTCCACTCAAATCTGGTCTTAAATTTCGATTTTCTAGGAATTGCCTAAAAATAAGTTTCTATTCATCGATATCTTTGAACTCTTTTCTTGTTTTTAAAGACAGTATTTAATGAGAAAAATCAAATTTTTGATTAAAAACATCAAAACATTGATATCTCTTCTCAAATAATAACTGATATTTTATTCAATGATACAAAACTCAGATTCATTTAATTTAATGTTATTTTATTTTTAATAATATTATTGAATTTTGTGTCAGATTTCAGTAAATGATTATCTGTTTAAAAGATTTTCTTTTGATTTTTGCTTTGATTTAAATGATTAAAATTCTGTCAAAAATGAATCCGATTATACATGTAATTCAACCTTGGTGATATACTTGGTTTTATCAGGTGTGTAGCAATAGATAAGTTTGCAATTAATTTGAGAATAATCTCCGACTGATTAACAATAGTTTCGAAAAAAATGATTATTTATTTCAAAGTTTTATCTTTTGTGTCGTGAATTAGTAGTCACTATAATCTAATTATTTGACGATATGTCGCTCCTATCTGTCGACAGGCATTAAGTTTTTGATTGTAGGTTTGTCTGTACCTGATATGAGTTCCGCAATCATTCTATTCAGTGATCTTCAGCTGTAATTTAATTAATAAAAGGACTGGTATTCAAATTTCATCAAAAGGATTGAATTCCTGTGAATCCAAATATTAGAAACATTTTGATTGGATCTTATTTTATGCCTTTTATTAACAAAATTAACAAAACATTCATAACATTTAATATCAGATAATTCAGAAAAGGATGTGCCGTTCCTTATGTTTATTTTGAATCACGAATTCAATTCATTAAATGCCTTTTTTTTAATTAACTATCAAAAGGTATGTTTCGCTACAAATGTTGTTTTTCTTTGAAATTCATATTTTGTTTAATACTTTTATAATTTTTAGGGAACAGCCGTTAAATCTATTGCTCACAAAAAATGATTTTTTATTTGTGTTTAAGTTTATAACTTTAATAGACTATAATTAGATAGAAATATATGATTTGTTATCAAAGTGTTTGAAGTGAATCATAATTATTGATATTAAAACACATAAGTCTTGTGTTGGAAATGAGTTTATTTTGTTGAATGAAAAGGTTTTAGTCTAAAATCTCTCGACTCAAGAGAAAAGTGCTCTAATTATTTGCATTGCCATCAGATTTGATGTGTACATCCAAAGTGAACGGCATATTATGAACAGCATAACATAGACCATTGATTTGATTCGGTTGCCAAACAAAGTCAAGTGCTTTTATGGTTTACCATTTAATACAGTTTCCAAAAAGTTTTAATGAGCAGAAAATTTCATTAAATCATTTCGTTATTAAACTCTTATTTTCTATACATTTGTTTGGTTTTCAATAAATCAAGTGATGAGTCCCTGAATGCAATTCATATGCGATGGTTGACCGAAAAGTTTCAATCAATTAATTTATTGCCAATTATTCTGTGTTTTATTTCGAGTGAAATACCGATCGTTTATCTATTAAAAAAGTTTTATGAGAATAAAGTATTTGATTTTTTTTACTTCAGTTCAATATTTATGTGTATTCTTTGATATCAAACTCAACTATAGATTGGATAACAAGGTTTTCCACACATCTATTGACTGAACTTATACTTCATTTTATCAACAAATCTCTTGAATATATCGATAGTTTATTTGACATTATTTTGATTTTTTTCTTCGCTTTAATACTCTTTTGAAATACACTAATTGTGTACTCGAGTGAGTTGTGCAACACATTAAACGGCTTCCCCATTGACTGCAGTTTTGTTTTATTATGGAAAAAATTATAACATATTTTAAGCTTAGTTTTTGAGATGAACTTATTTTTGGCCTAAAAATTATTGTAATGTTTTTGGATCCAAATCGTATGATTCGGTTTCTGTCAAAAAAGTAAGTCTTTCCTTAAAATTTACGGCAAAATATATGTTTGACTCTTATTAAGTGTTTTTAGTTGTATTTCTATTTCCCAAAAATATTATCCACTCTTTTGGAGGTTGTGTTTACCGCTAACAATAAATTATGTGACTCCTCTTATCAGAGATGTGCACACACTATGACATCATCCCAGAGAACGGATGGTCACCAGCTTTGAGCTCAGAATAAATAAAGATTCCTTTGGGTCTTAGTTTTATGTGGATAGGTCTTCCAATTTCAATTTTAATGAATAATACAGTAATTTGCCTTGCTACTAAGCTTTACATTGTTTGTCATTACCCGAAAGGATAACCCATTAACACTAAAATAAGATGAAAGTTGTTTTACCGAAACTTTCAATTGAGTTAATGTATTTTTGTGAGTCACTCCTCTTCTGGCTCTTCTGGCTATCCCTGACTTTTATCCACATATTTATGGACTCAAATAATGGGATGACTGCCTCTCGATTTGCACACTCTATTTACTTATGCTGTGCTCTTCTCCTATCTGTTGAAAGAATCGAAGAATGACTGATATATTCCTCTGATATATAATATATTAAATCTAAAAATATTCTCATACTATAAACCTTTTGTTCGGATCATTTATTTAAGAAATCACTTTCACCAGCGATTCTCGAGTCTAAATATTTATGAGAAATAAATATTAATATAGTATTTGAATAATAATTTTCATTGAAATCATAGAATTCCTCCATTAATGTCACATAAAGAGGGAATTCATTTGAAATCAATTTAGTTTTTTCTCTCTTCTCTCTGAACAATATTTTATGAATTAAATGTGTTTTTCATATAAAACAATAAATTAAATAAAAATCTTTTGACGAAAACAAGTCATTGATTTCCACACAAATTGAGTGAATATTTAATCGACTCATTATTATATTGAAAATATATATCTGACAAATGATTAGACCCGCGATCGGAGCAGAAGAAAGAGCATATGTTATACGAAAATATACGTCAATCTGTTGGTTGTTATTGCGCTTAAGATCTGTCATCAATTGATGGCAAACATTGCAATACACGAAACCTTTAAATATTGTCATTAGTTATTAAACGGTACTGTCCGTCAGCGCACAGCCAACACACAAATCGTCGCAATAATTATCTCATTAGATATTCTCCTAATTAATGAAGAGATGGTCGCAATTGTTGTCAATAGTTCTGACAATTAGACCGATATTTGTCTCTATATTTAGCCTCAATTTTGGGCACTGACTCGCATTTCATTAAGTTTTTGTTAACATAACAAACATTTCCCAAAATCGCTAAATATTTAAAAACTATCGCATAATTTGAGAGATAATTAAGTCAACAGTTAGTCTCAGCTCTGGATTTATTATTTATGATTATCTATTCAGTGGTGTCTCTCTTTCTCGTCAGGAGCTCTCACTCAGAATCAATAAAGACTTAAACAAATTAAATGTGAATTACTTTTTTCCATTCAATTAGTTTTAGACAAATATTTTGTTTTTATCTATCGTTTGGTTATATTATTGAATATAATTTTTATGATTTATATCTTTTTATAGTATTATTTGATAAGAAAAATCTCAATTGAATTTATCTTCAGCTCTGAGTCAGGGCTATGCTCTGCGTTTGATTCAATCGATTCTGGCATTTGATACCGTATTTTATGAGCCGTTAATTGATTTATACGTTTTTCTCATTTATTATTTAATTGTTTTTCTATAGTATTAATGATTTTGTTTATAAATAATTAATTATTTTGTGACACAATTGTAGGAAAGGGTGCAATAATTGTAAATGTCCAAGGGAGTCCCACGATGTCTACCATGAAGAGTTTGTCGACGTTAGGCAACGGCTGGGCATCAAAAACAAAGATAAAGACAAAGAGGACTGCAATTGTAAAGAGAAAACTCTTCAGGAGGGCTACTCATGGGTCCCGCCCGGCATTATCAGCGAAAAGGTATAATCCTATATTCATTTTTATGACCTAGATCATTCATAATGTGCCACTGTTTCGACTTAATGACCAAATAATTTATGAAATGAGTCTAATATTTATGCAGATTTTCACCCCTTTTCAGCATTCAATGCAATGAATTAATAGTGTTTTAAAAATCTATAAAACTTTTAAATCTCTCTTAACTGCGATAAGAGTTAAACAAAAACAATAAAATTGTATTTATTTTGAATTCAATTTAAGAGTTGTTTCAAAACGAGTCATTAGTTTATTCGGATTCCAGACATTTATTTCAATTTTGAGTTTTGTTTTCAATCATTTGTTTCAGTCATTAATTTTCGCAACGAATCCCGAATTCAATAAGAATTTCAACAAATTTTTAAAAAGCATTTCACAAATTGTATTAGACTTTTGTGAAATGCTTTTTATGCTGGACTTTATTCTGGGTTCAAATCGCAAATTCAGTTTAGTTTTAATTTGATTTTCGCAGAGATTTTGAAACATTTTCTTTCAAAAAATGAAAAGTCATTTATTTTGAGAGATGTCTTCACTTGGTTTTTCATCTTTTTTTGGTTCTATAATATATGGCAACAAATGTTTGTCTCGTATTTCTTTGGGCATCAAAATAAGAGATCGATTTACAGGACTCTTCTCGAAGGCTTTCCTTTCGTAATAAATTAGACTTAGTTTATGTCTAAAAAATCAAATGGAAATTATTTGTTATATAACTTTTCCATATGAGACAAATGTTTGCCATTTTTGTCACAAAATCCACTCAAACGACAATTTTATTACTTAAATATCATTTATTGCATTCTATTCTCAATATAATCAATCATTTTTTGAATATTTGTTCGAAAACAAATGAGCCCGGGATCATACCAATGACAATAACCTGGATTTTCATTAAATTGAAAGCAATTTGATCCCCGACGTCCATAACAGCCAGGGATGTCCATATAACAGCCCCCAGAATACTCATTTCCATAGTCCATGAAATTCTTTTTATATTCTTTCAATTACTTTAAATTTAATCAAATCTTGATTTAAAATAATGAGAGCATAAAAGAAATGTATTGATACGTCTGTCCCTATGGTGTGTCCATTCCTTGTGGTCATCCCTGTTGTGTAACAAATAAATCATTTGTTGTAATATATGTTTTGCTCTCAAACTATGACAACAAAGTTATTAAACTTTTATTTAAGATTTATTTTTCATTTAATTAAAGACTCATTTCTGACGTAATCTGAGTTTTGCTTCAATTTTCTGATCCAACAGTTGTTTGTTTTCTAATGGTTTTTCAAAATCAATACAAATCTTTCAAAGTTTTTAATCTATTTCATTGAAACATTGGACACATAATCAATAGATTTTGGGCTTAACTTAAAGTCATCCCACTTTCTGTCGTTATTTCATTTGATTAATTATTAATTAATATGACGGGAGTATTACGAAAGGTATTGGAAAGCCTTTTGAGTGCAAATTAAATGATTAATATCTTAATTATTTCCACGAAAACAGTTTTCATTATTTCTTTATTAAGAGGATTAGATGTTAAGCAAATTTTCCCCAAATTATTAAATATTTTAAAATATTTGGACATATATTTGAAATTCCATTAGATTTTGAATATTTATTTCGATCTGAAATAGTGTTTCCCGACACCCAATACGAAGGAGTGTCCGATGATTGATATATTTTGGGACCAGATCTCAGATAACTCATGTCGTGATTGTCTGAGACATGTGTCACAATGTGTTACTGATTGGCCATTAGTTCTCGATATTGACTCCCAGTCCTCTTTCATGTGAATCCATTCGATGAACAGTTGTTTTTAAAAATGGAATTCTTTCCATATTTTTGATTAGATTTTGCAAAAAATACTTTTCATATCCAAAAATGGAAACTATTTTCGGATTTTAGTTAAATTTTTCAAAATCTGAAATATTTTGAAATATATTTTTGAATGCAATTCATTTCTGATTCAATGAATTCTTCGTTTCATTTGAGAATTTAATCTAAATTTTGCTCAAAAAAAGTCAATAAATGAAGAGTTTGTTGTCGACTATTATCCAATCATTTTATCTGATATTTATTTATATTCCGAATAATTTTATTTATATTTTATTGTTTTAATCAGAAATAATCGCAATATATTTGATATCTTCGTTTCATTACTTCCTTGTTTATAATTTAATCAAGGATCTTTGTATCTATTAATAATAATTTTTGCGCTAAATGTGTTATCAAAATTTTAAGCAAGCTCATTAAATAACATTGTAGTGATTTAAAGCAGGTTGAATCTCAATTTCATCATTATCATGGTCAATTGAGTTGGTATATCGAGTTTCATATTGTAATAAAAGTAGCAAGTTAACTAGTTTATGGCTTTCCTCGTCCTTAAAGTTTGAGTCGAGTCTCTATTTATTGAATTTTTGGTTTGGAGTCATTCGATACGACAAAACTGTTTTCAGAGTTAACATCAAATTTCTTTCCGTAATGTTTGACATTAATTATAATGATTTTGCGAGTGATTCCCAGAGACAGTTATAATGGAGGGGAAGCGTCCAATAAGCCATTCCTCAATAATATGAGACCAAATATTATCATTAATGTACGAAAAACGTCACGAATTATGATTGCGATAAATACTGTTAACATAATTACTCTGAGCTGTCGATACCTCGGATTTAATAATTGAATAAAACAAATATTAAAGTTATAACACATTTCTGTAAATTCTGTTTAATTTGGTTTTTGGCACAGATATAACCAAAACGTGTTTTTCAATTCAATTAATTTATTTCACTCTATTTTGTCGCTCAGAATATATTCAAAATTTATTATTTTTTAATTGTATTCAAAACATTTTGAATCAATTGTGAATTCTATCTCTTCGTGCTATTTATGGATTCCCATAGGAATGGCTTGTTTTGGACGGAATAATAAAAACTATTGTCAATTAGATTCTGAAAAGCAGTTGATTGTAAACAAAAAAAATCTTTTGAATTATTTTATTCAATAATAATAATTATTTTTTGAAAACAATTTTTTTATAAAAAATATTTGATTTGATTTTATGTTCTATACCCGGAACAGATTGAGCAATACTTTTCACAACTGCCTCTTCACAAAGTGCCGCGTCTGGGAACGCCTGGAGAGAGATATCGGGACAAACAGCTTATTCTTCAGCTGCCAAAACAGGACTTAGCTCTCGCTTACTGTAAATTTCTAGAACACGAAAATTGGAAACATTTCGAGGATTTCGTTAACAATAGGAATGAATTGGCGCTCGATATCGGATATATTAGGACTCAATTTGATAAGAAAATAGTGAGACTCCTATCCTCTCAATACGTGTTCTAAACTTTTAACAAATATTTTTATTCTCTGCTTCAATAGGATTGTCAAAAGTGTAAGAAATCGATTGGACTGCAAGACATTGGAGTGATTGCACCCAAGTTTGGGGAACAGGTCTCATGGCATCCAAACTGTTTCTCCTGCAGTGTCTGTGAGGAACTGCTCGTAGATCTGACTTATTGTGCAAAAGATGGTAAACTATTTTGCGAAAGACATTACGCGGAGACCATTAAACCGCGTTGTTCTGCATGTGATGAGGTATGTCATCAGAGCTAACATTCCTCCCACTAATCAATTGATATCCGGTTCACTTGTTTGGCGTTTCTTACTCTCAAACACAAGACTCATATTTATATATTGTTTGTAAAGAAATCAAACATAAAAGAGATGTCTTATAAACAAATGGCAAATAACTAACCATTAGTTTGTATGCATAGAGTTAGATGTCTTTCCCATCACCAGCTCTCACAGAGTGCCAGCGCTGACACACATATAAACAAGTGATAGGCAAAAGCGATAGGACTTGTTGTGAGTCCAATAAGTGTTTAAACGATTTCTACTTTATTTAATTTGATTGATGTCTGAAAATGAAGTAAAATATTGATCAGAGTTTTAGAGCATAAAAAAAAGTATTTACTCTTTTTTGCCGAACAAATAAATTGACTGTTTTTTTCTTATCTGCCTTTTCTGGTGCTCTCATATAATATAAATTGGATTTTAGTTTCTGTCCGATAAGTTTCATTCGTATTGCTAAGAGATTTCAATATTTTATAGACAATTATAGACAAACCAAACGTTTATTATATATTTATTATTAACTGAATTATATGAATGACGTAAATCAGTTGTTAACTCAATATATAATTCACTCAATTATTCTGTTGAACCAAAATCTATAACAAATAGATTTTTAGCGAAAATGAGATTTTTATTTACAATAATAAAGGTTTGCCTCAAGTTTAATCTCACTGTTCATCTTGTATTCTATGTGCCTTGAATGTGACCAAGTTCAATTAGTTTTAAGTGGAATTTTTCTCTCACAGAATATTCTGGATTCAAGTTTTTCTTGTGTAAAGGTTTTCAGCAAATATTGAATCGAGAAAACAATTCAGACTTAAATTAGAGAAAAACTTTCCGTTTGTTTGCAAAATAGGTCACACCCTTTAGGATCACTGTCTCTGTCTCTCAATTATTCTTAGTATCCGCTGAATATCTACTGATCACTCAATCAATGCTCTGGTAGAGGGGAAAGGTGTCAATTTTGACAGAATAGCTATTTTCAGGGACTAAAAGAGCAAATGTTTGCTTTTTGTGCTCAATATTAAGGATTTATTGTATTGGAATTGACAAAATGTACATGTTTATATGAATAAATAAGGTATAGCATGCAAATTTAAGTGCTTTCCATCGCTAGATATCCGACTTTTATATGAATTTATTAAATGAGTTTATGTCAGACATCTCTCGCAAAAAAATGACATCATTTCAAATGTCATTCAAATATTTTTTGTCTGTTTTTATGGATAATTATAGTAAACAGAATATTAACGTTAAAACCTATTCGTGTTATTTAACGTTTAGGACTACCCGTCCATTACGAAGGGTTATGATTGTAAATAAATTTCGAGAAATAGCGGAAAATTATGTTTTTATTAGAAATTTCAGATAATTTATTAGTTTTTTAATGGCAATAATGTTCAATAAAAGCCATACCTCTCATCACTCTTTTCATTTTGAAACCTCTGTTTTCATGACATTTAGTTTATGAATATTTTCGTTGAATTGTATTCCTCTTCAAGACATTGATATTCAGAGAAATGAAAATAAGAATCATTTGGTTTGCTATCAAAACAAGTTTTATAGCCTTCCCATAAACTAATGCCTGTCCAGAGTAATGTCCATTTGCTATGAGGTCAGAGCCAAATGACTTTTGGTATCAAATAAGTGATGTTTACTCAATAGTATTCCTCATTTATATGAACAAAATTTTGAATGAATTGTCGAAACCTCTGATAAATATCATATTCATAGTAATGTTTGGAGAAAACGTTCAAAAACTTCAGTCAAAACCATATCCTGTTCTCAAGAAAATATTTGTTGAGCCGTAAAAAAAGTATTAATATTATTATTAATATATATTTTTTGGTATTTATTTGGTTTCGATAAGAAATTTTTCTTCAATATAATGACAAAAAAAATATTTGCTTATATTGTCCTCTATTTCGACATAAGTTTACTCGAGTTATAAATATGAAGATATTTTGCTTACTCTAAGTTGTTGTCTATTTTTACCACCAAATGAAACGTTTATATCCGGATGTAATTCATTATTCAATTATCTTTCGCTGAAGTTTTTGTTTTAAGCAAATGACATATTTTCTGATAATTTGTATCAAATCCTCGATTGACACCAAATTTTTAGACATATTTTCATAAACTATTTTATTCTTATATTAAAAATGTCTCTGAATTTGTCACTTAAATCAAAAAATGAGAACACATTTAATATCTCAATATTTCAGTCATTTTTTTTATTGGGATTTTGTTTTTAAATAATGTGTTTTTGGTTTCACTTATTCCTCAAATTCGTATAAAACTAAGTTTTGAACCAATTTTTTGCTTTTCTATTAATAAATATATTTTGGCGGATAAACCCATAAATCAAAATCGAGTGAATGCCTAATAAATAAAGAAAACTAAACATAAGTTCTTTATGTCATATTCAAAACATAATTGATTTATTGCTGGTTTAGTTTTTCTCAATCTAAATATGATAACATGGTCAATTATTTTACAATTTTCTTTAGCGATGAGAGAGAGAGAGAGAGAGAGAGAGAGAGAGAGAGAGAGAGAGAGAGAGAGAGAGAGAGTTTTATAGAGTTTTTTACGGAAATGTTTATAAATGTATTTAAAAATTTGCTGAAAATGAGGATTTCAAAGGATTTTGTTGATTAGAGAAGTGACTCCCCATTCTTTATGCTCCTGTCATTAAAACAGTTGACTGGCAATTGTCGTCCCAATCCTTAGATCTGATTATTGTTTTTACTTCTCTTAAACTAAGTCTCTCTTTATTCCTCTTAACGACTGATTGATTTGATTATCATTATTATTGTTTGTCTGAAATATTCTGTTTAACTGTCAGTTATTCGCATTTTTGCCAAACATTTCACAAACAAATATTACCCATAGATTACAACTGTAAGGACTGTAAGGACTGTCATTATGTTTGAAAAACTGGAAATAGCTTTTCGCTAATGTCGAAGAAAACAATAATATCCCTGAATCAACATTTTATATGTAACACACATTTCAATTGGCTTTTGCTTTGGTTAAAAAACTGAGACATCCATTAAAAAATACTTTTCAGATGACATTGCAGTCAATGAAAACATCTAATTATCGGAATTAGTCTCAAAGGGTTTGAAACAAAATAAGTTTATGCCATTATCTTACGACGACTTCCAAAAGGCTTTCCAATGGAATGTCGTCTCAGTTTTTATTTTCTTTTCTGGCCTTTGATTTACAATTCTGTGCTCAATATGTTTGTCACAAAACGATTGCATTATTTATTTATTCATCCGATGATTGCCTTATAAATGATATTTTATTTTAAAATCATTTTTTTCTAACTCTTTGCCAACAAATCAAGTCTTTAGTAAAATAAGTGTTTTCTAATCCAAAGTGACTTAAGACTGGATTTAATTAAAATTTAAGTTCAAATCTATTTTGGAAATCAACTGTTAATTAGGTGTAAAACGAAACAAAAATAATATTTCAGTTTTGAAAGAATTTCAATATTCACAGAGATTTCAATTATCGATAAATTTCTTCATTTTCTCTTAAATATAAAATAATTTGTAATTTCTATTAGTGTTAAGAATTTGAGGCATAAATTGTATGAAACGTATTGTAATTGAAAAACAAAAATTAGTTTCAAGTTTTTGTGAGAAACTCTATATTTTTATGCGAATCACAAATAATAACCTATTTTTGTGAATCAGAGCATTAAATGCATCAAAATATCGCTTTTTTAATACATTTTTCATTTCTATTTCAAAATCTAAAATAATAGCAAAAAGTGTTTGACTTTTGAAAATAACTTTAGAATCGATTCATCCCTAGAAAAGAAAGCGAATAATGACTTGAAATGTATTATTTCGTAAATAAATTGAAGAAATTTTATGAATTGAGTTGAAATCGTTTTATAATTTAATGGTAGAAGAGTTGAGACATCGCTATAAATAAGATTCAATGCTATCCAACAAAAAAGTTGTCGGATATTCAATGATAGCACAGATTTAGTGCTGCAGTGAAGTCTGTTTTAAGGGTAATCATCGAAACCAAAGCGAATTCATTGACTTCACCGCAGACTCAGAGACTAATAAATCTTAAAATTGACGTTAAATTTAAAATTCAAGGAATTTATTAAATCAAATATTTATCAGATTTAAGAGTCTTATCAGAAATCAGTTAAAATTCTTGGTCTATGAACTGAAAAAGTATTCAATCAATGAGTATTTGGTTTTGGATTTGATTAGTAAACATATCGTTACGTGAAATCTGTTTTACGCGAAAAACTTTCAAAACTAATGTTTGACTTCTATTTTGGGTTTCCTTTTATGGCTGCCATTAATATCTTAAGAAATGAAAACTTTAAAAGAGATGTGGAAGTGATGTGTTTGTGGTGTATATGTTGTAGTTGTCTCCACTATTTTGCACACGACTCGCTCTCATAGGAGAAAAGTTATTCCTGATCTCCTACTCCTCGCACACTCACATCCCTGGCTCTGCACTTCTGATCGCAATTTGCTATTGAATGCGAAAGTTTGCATCAATACTACCGGTACTGGAAAGTAGTCATATCTCGATTGGTAGTCTTCCTAAAAACTATGGCATTTGTTGCAATAGTGAGCGAACCGGAAAATTTTGACCTCTATTTTATCAACTTTTTCTGACACAACACTCACTCAAAGTTTTTGTCTTCAGTTCAAACGATTTTCAGTGAAAACATCTAAAAAGAAAAATTGGTTTACAGACAGAGAGACTGTTTTTTGGGGGAAAATATCATAAATTTGAGATAAAAATTACTTTTTGTGATCTGAATAAACAATTAATGTATTATTAGAATCACTGTAAGGCTTAGCAAATATTTGTCTCACATTTGTTTTGGTGACAAAAAATAGAAGAAATCATTTATTTTTTCTTTTGGCTGCAATCAAGCGAATGGATGAAAACAAAAGTCTCGTTTCAATGAATTTTCAAATCACTAAGAGCTTTGTTAAGCATTAGTTTCTGATAAGTTATCTGTTGTTGAGTTTTGAAATAATATTTGAAAACTAGGATTAGTTGACGAAATAAATTGTGTTTCAGAAAATTTTAAGTCAAATACACTCTTCTCTGATAGTGTTTTCAACTTTACCTCAAACTAAGAAAACTGTTAAAAAAAATTCTCGTTTTCGTTAAAAACTCAAAAATGTTTTATTTGTTTTAATTTTTTGTTTAAATGTTCACAAAAATAGAGGTCTTGAAAGGGTTTCAAAGAGAAAGTCAGTGAAAGTAATGTCAAGTGTTCGCACAGTTTCTTGAGATAGCATTTCCTTAAATCTAATTTAAAAATAATTGTGTTTCGCACAGACATTCAAAATGCTTGTTCTGATTGATAAAAAATGTTATATTCAGTGCAACCAAACGCCCACTTAATACGTTTTCAGTGCCACCACTTGTAACTGTGATTACCGATCCTGCGTTTGGCTCTCAGCACACGAAACAGACACACAGACACACACACCGAACACTGACAACACATCCCAGTCCTCTATCTCTTTCGCAAACGTCTAAACAGTTTCTCATTCAATGAGTTTAATATAACATCTCTTATGCGTTAATTCACTCCTTATTTAATTGAGTGTAAAACTGTTGAACAAATTCATTAAACTATTGTTTTCCTAATTAATTGTTTGCCAAAAGAAATAATTGATCATTGATTTGGAAATTCTATCCATTATTTCCCTTTCGAAGTATTTTATCGAAAAGTAATTTTTGACCGAAAATGTCAGAAATCAATACGAAATCGAATTCGATTTCCATAAAGAAAATTAAGAAAAAGAAAGTAACTATCGATGAGACTGTCAGTAGTTTTAGTGATGGAAGGGGTGGTACCGTTACCATCACTCAGGTCAAGAGCTACGGACCAGAAGACGGCCCCATTATTACTGAACTTAACGGTGATATGGATGAAGGAGTGGTCGGAGAAGGAGGAGAGGTATTCGTTAAAAATCTTTTGACTTTTGCCAAAATATTTTACGCTTTCATTAAATTAATTAATTATTTAATGGTTTTGTAAAAAAAAATTCATTTGATTTTTGAAAGAAAAAAAAAGTTTCGAAACTTTTTTTGATATTTTGGCTCAAATATGAATCCTAACCTTGAACATCGTGCAAGATTGTGCACAAGCTAATTTTAGTTATTAATTAATTTCTCATAAATATCTTCAATGATTTTATTGCTTATAAATTGAGATTCAAATCAAATAAATATTTATTTTGCGAAACTTCGCTAATAATAATGCGTTCAATAAAAATGACAAATTTCTGTCAGATTTGCAACAAATTTATTGCTGTAATTGATTACCCTTTTTGTCATTTTTATCAATAATGAGTGCCTTTAATGACATTTGAAAAAATGATATCACATTCGATGGTTTCTCAGATCAAAAGGGAAATGCATTTTATTTATCCTTTGAGTAAAAGTTTTGTTCCGCCAGTCGTTTGACTTTTGGGAACGACTTATGAGTGAAACGGTTTGAGAGGAGAGGAAACGTTTCCATCTATTTATAGACAACTATTTAAAAATCAAAATACTTTTGAAATGCATTCCTTTCTATTGTGATATTCCGTAAAGAATATCAAATTTATCCCAATTTTGAGAACAATTGACAAAAATAGACACAAAATTATGAATAACTTATCGAATGTTTTGTTTAAATCTATTCATAGCTTATATTTTCCGGAGAGTACACGAAAGCGATGTCCAAAGACTGGCATTCGGGGCACTTCTGCTGCTGGCAGTGCGACACACCGTTGACTGGTTTGCGTTATGTCCTCCGAGAGGAACATCCCTTTTGTGTTAAATGTTTTGAACAAATTCACGCCAATGTATGCGACGAGTGTACGAAACCGATAAGCATTGACTGCAAGGTATGCATACCTTTCCCCACATATCTGTCACTCTTACAGCTGTTTTGCAATCGTTATGCTATCGAATGTCAAAAACTGTTGACTCAAACGTCTAACGGATTGCTATTTTATGTATCAGGACTTGTCCTACAAAGAGAAGCACTGGCACGAGGACTGCTTCGTATGTTTTAAGTGTAAAAAATCACTTATCGAGCAACTATTCGGCACCAAATCAGATCACGCCTATTGCAGTGAGTGCTATAACGCTGAGTTCGCCAACCGGTGCGACGGATGCGGAGATGTCTTTAAAGCAGGTCTGACATCAACTTGACTCCAATCGATTGTTTCAATTGTTTTAAACCCTTTAAATGTGTTTAGGAATGAAGAAAATGGAATATAAAGGGAAACAATGGCACGAAAACTGCTTCTCATGTTTCAAATGTCAGGTCCCGATAGGGAACAGCCCTTTCGTTCCGCGAGAAAACGATATTTTGTGTACCAATTGTTTCGAACATAAATACGCGACCCGTTGTGTCAAATGCAGTGAAGTATGTCTTCATTTTATTTATTCAAATAAATTGATCTATAATTTCAATTAATAGATAATAATGTCGGATGGGGTGACCTATAAGGACGAGCCCTGGCATAAGCACTGCTTCGTCTGCACCGACTGCGGGGCAGAGATATCGACCGTAAAGTTTTCGGTGAAAAACGATAAGACGTATTGTAAGGATTGCTTTACTGCCAAATACGCCCCAAAATGTTTCAGTTGTGAGAAACCTATCGCTTATATCGGTATTGAGTTATCACTTACTTTAAGACAAAAGTATTTCAATTGTGTATCTCCTCAACAGCTGGTGACGGGAATAACATCACAACAAAGTTCATCACATGGCAGGACAGGGCCTGGCATCAGGAGTGCTTCAAATGCATTGTCTGCACCAACTCTATCGCTGGGAAGAGCTTCTTAGTGGACGGCCCGGAGCTGTTGTGCTCCGACTGTGCGAAGGCCCGGTTCGGGGTCTCATAAAACTGTTGTCAACTGAAATGTTTGTTTAGATATTTGTTATCAAAAACGTTATTATTATTATAGAAATTATATATAAGAAGACTATAAATATATTTAAGGAATTCATAAATGAAATCAATGTTTGATTTCAAATGAATTCTTATTTTTAAGACAAGATTTGCGACTCAACTGATGCGCGAAAACAGAACTGAATTCATAAAACTGGTGCTTAACTTAAACAACGTTTTCATATATTAATTGAATTTATATTTATATGAAAACATATTTCTTAACGAAAATAATGTAATTATTTTTTCTCTTCAATTCAATTGAGTTTTTGAGTGAATTATTGAATCGATAAGTGATCTCAAAGTGAGAATTGAGTTTAGGTTTCGATTGATTTCTAATTAATTTTTTTTGTGACAAAAAACTTATCACAAAATTTCAAACTATTTATTGAAATCTGTGACCAATTGATACAGAATTTGAAGAATATTCTGTTAATTGTCTTCGAATTGAGTGTCGATTCATAACATTTAGACACAAAAAATAAAATTAATTTATATCTTAAGAGAGAATCAAAAGATTTTACTAAAAGTTGAGTTAATTTCTTATCGTTAGGAGAGATAATCGCAGCTTAAGTTTTAGTCAGAGATTGTATAACATTTTAACAACAATTTTAATATAATAATATTCTGTGCACTTCATGGCATACCTCTACGACTCACACCTAATGTATATTTTTTACATAAATACAAATCAAATCATTAATCGAAATAAATTCCAATTTTTAAAACATTCAATAATTTAAATTAAATTAACTTTTGGGTCAAAAAATACATTTAATTCAATCGTTTTTATGAGAAATTAATTTAAAATAAATAAAAATAAAATTTGAATCAAAAACGAAGAAAAGAGCGCCGAATGAAAGGAACTGCTATTTGTTTTTGGATTTGGGTCCGAAAGCTCCCGAAAATGTTGAGACACCTTTAGACTCACTTTTCTCATTTGGTTGACCCGTAAACACAAATACAAAGAGAAGAACACTCAGAATGAGGACAACTATTACGATGAAGACACCAATCATTACGATTATCAACATTTCTGTCTTTCCTTTAGAGTCATTCACCTCCTCCTTCGCATTGTTGTCATCGATGTCGTCCTCGTTTTGGGGTGTTGTCGAGGGAATCATTTTGGGCGCATCCATCGGTTCAGAGGTTTTGGACGCTTCCGTCGGCATCAGTTCAGAGGTTTTGTTCGATATATTTGTCGTTGGCTTACATTTGAAGAAACTCTGGATCGATTGTAAGTCACACTTGAGGTCAGACCACTTAACCACACAATACTTCTGACCCGAAATCAGCATAAAATGTGTGTCACTGATGTCAAGGGCGGCGTCGATATGTTTATCGGTTCCCAAAATTTTTAATGTCTTGTCTTTTGTGACTTTTGCCGGAGAGGGCGACCATCTCTCAAAACTGCTGACAATATAGACATCGCTTCCGATGATAAAAATTGCTTCAAATCTTTTCCGATTAAAAACTATGGCATCGATTGGACGGTTGTTCCCCAAATTGAAAGAACTGATCGGACCCTTTCCAGTACTCAAACCAAAAGGAACGCCTTCCGTCATTATATAGGAATGGTATTTCATTCCGCGCTCTGCTTCATAGATATAGTATTCCTGACCCTTGAAGAGGAAGACCATAAATTGCATTCTTCGCGTTCCAGTACTGCTGTCGTCACCGGTAGTGATATGAAAGGCCGCCTCAACTGAATTGACGCCAATCTCTTGGAATACATCGCCGATAGGTTTCGGTCCATCTATTCGGTCGACATTCGAGTCATTCATTTGCCATACTTTGGATCCTTTGAATAGAAATGCGATATTATTCCACCCAAAGGCCGCGTCGATCGGCGCTTCACCCGAACACAGCTCCGAGACGTCACCGCTTTTGACATAAGAGACAAATAAAAATATTTTGAGTACTGACCACAAGATTATCATTTCTAATGAATTCAATGACTCTGAGGATAGATATTCGAGAAAACACTTTTAGGATCAGATAATAAAGTGTTCGACAAATCAAATAACAATTGAATTTAATTCACGTTAATTACCAAACAATTAATTATTGAAAGAAAGGGTCAGTTATCTCGAGAGTTGATTCTCTGCATATAAATCGTGATTTAAGTTTATTTTATAAAACAATAATTTTTTTATGAATTTCTCTTTTGATATGAAATAACAATTTCTTTAAAATAAATAACATTTAAATGATTTTAAGGTATAAACTAAAAAACAAATAATTATTTTCTCATAAAATATATAATCCATTTAAATATCGAAATCATTGACTAAAAAGTGGAAAACAAAGGCAGCCTTTTGTCTATCGATTGACTGTGTCTTCGCTAATGAACTGTTTCCTCGACTCGAGTTCTGTTGTCCTCTGTTTCGGTCACACATCGAGTCGTTTTCGGGAGACCTCAACACTATTGACCCGAAAATTGAGGCTAAATATCAATAAAATAACAGAAAATACATTAAAAACAAATTTGAATTGAATTGAAATGTGAGGACAGACCCAATAATTTAGAGTCGAGTCTATTAGTGTTGGAATGTCTGAGCAATTCTCTTAAAAAGGCAATTAAATAGTAGAAGACGTTTCTGTGATGTACTGGTATTTCGTTGACCACCTGTTGGACAGACAGAAGACATTCAATTCATTTATAAATAAAAACATTTGGTTTGAGGACAGACTTGTTTGCAAAGAATGAAATTATTGCTGCATTCGAGGGACCGGTTGTAAAATCCGTAAGGAATGACCGGTTCTGAGAGCGCCTCCAGAAACACAATCAACGCTTCGGCCAATGAATGGACGCTAACATTGAATTTGTCGACAACTCCGGTGTCCAAAGCAGTTCTGATGACACGAAACTCCGATTTGAGGCCCGACTGTTGGAACAGGTCTTCCGATAACATTCCGTATTTATATAACTGGTCGACGAGAATCCATAACTCTTTAGGTATGTCCCAAACTGGACAGTCGTCTGTGTATTGCTTTCGTTCCAGTTTTTGGAGCATTTCTTTTGGACACCGTTTGAGGGGACACTTGAGTCGGACTAACGTCTCAATAGAACTCCCAAAACAACTGCACTCATAATCACCGGATACTGTAATGAAGAGGTCTTTCCCTCCGTCCAAATGAAGTACAATAATATCGTATAACTCTTCGAGTCCTTTGTTAAGTCGAGGGGCCGTCGATTTGTCGACATTCACTTCTAATTCGATGTCGAGAGTCATTCCGGGCATTATTTGGGAACTGAAAGGCGTTATCCGAAGCCATTCCTTACAATAGGAGACTTCGTTCGGTTTTTTAATGAATTCGAAAGTGAGTGGGACCTGACCCGTGTTGGCAGCGGTTATACTACCAACCAATGAGTCCCTGAATGAGACGCAACCGAATATCACTTCCATTTTGTCGACCGTCACTTGCGGTAAGAATTCATTCTCTAATTTATCCAATTTTTTCAGAACTTCTTCATATATTTTGCGGTACTTTGTATTGTCCATCACTTTAATTGATGCGTCGAACAGAGCGCTGACAGGTTTGTGGTCACTGATCAACATTTTCGGGTGACTTCTGTATATTAGTTGTCGGGTCTGCTCTTTAGTGCGCCATAGGATGCGGTCACACCACGCAGGGGGTCGGCTCTTCTCACTTGAGTCCCAGTTATCAGTCCCGGGATCGTACTTATAGGTCGGCAGATGACGGATATCTCCCTCACTATAGCCGGTGAACACGTTTTTGAGTCCCATTTGAACTTTAAGTTGATCATGGTCAAGTAGGCTCTGATATGCCTTAACGCTCAGCATATTCTTCACCTGTTCTGTAGTCAAATCCATTAAACGGTAATTCAAATCTCCGAACCAATAGATGTGACTAAAAATTAAAACAATAATTAATTTAATTTCTGATGAATTGAGGAAAGGGAGGGCAGCCTTACTCGTGATCTTTAATACTTTTTGGAGGTTTGAATGAATTAAACATAAGTCGGGAACAAATTTCATTGTAGTCCTGATTCCTGCGCTCAAACTCTTCGACGTGTGCCGCCAAATGGCTGTTCACAAAACAGAGGGAAGAGTTGTGGAAATCGAACCTAACGGCTACCCCTCCCTTATTGCCCATTCGCCCCAAAATACCGGTTCCCACAGTTTCTGAGGAGACGTTTGTCACAAATTCTTTCAACTCTTTCTTAATGAACACAATTAACATCATTCCCACCAAACGGACTAAACGGAGGCACTCATAGCTGGCCTTCGGGTGTAGACCCTCTTTGCAAGCCTTGAACCACATCTCCTCTTTGGGGGACTCATTGAAAACAAAGGCCTCTTTAGATAAATCCAGTTCTTGAAAACCTATGGCATAGATGTCGGGCGGCGTCGGATCGCAGGCCAACCAATTGGCGGCCAAAGAAGTGTAAATGGACTGTCCGTTTACATTCCAAGTGCCTATAAATATGCGATAGGACTGCAAATCGGTGTAATTCTTCTCGTGAAGAGCCATCTGAGCCCTAATAACACTCTCGCGAGCGGCCAAAGGAGTGGCGCCCGAACCGGCCGTATGTCCAGCGCTAGACTCGAGTGGGGACTCAACTTCAGTGAAGTCGTCATAAAAAACACTACTCTTCCCGACATTATTGGTCTTAAGGACTGACTCCATATTAGTTGAGTTGTTGAGGAATATATCGATTATATTGTTATTGCTTTGAAAGTGTTGTTCATTAAACTCAAGAAAATTGTTTGTATTTGTTGTCACCTCTCCAGTGGCCAAAGGGTCAAACAAATCGACGCTATTATCACTCAATTTATTTGTTGTTTGAGGACTGGGTTTGTCGTCGAAAGACAAGAGATCATTGAAATTGTCTTCAAACTTGTCTTTGAAGTTGTCTTCAAACCTATTCGAGTCCATTGCGAGTCAATTGGTGACAACAAACAGATATTACCAGTTCTGACATACAGTCACTCCCTGTCACGTGACTGATGAGGGCTCACCACACCATCAGATATTGTAGTATTTGAAGTCATAATAATAATAATAGAGACGACTGTTGAAGACATGCGCGCATCCAATGCATTGCACAACAGATAGTGTTTCCCCTCTTATGAGACAATTGACGTCAAAACAAAACTTTTGGGAAACGTTTCGTTGAATTGAAAATCAGTTTTGAAATCAACTAAATGTCAGTCAATTGCTATAAAAAACTGTTAATTATTTGATTTTCCTATTGCCCAAGGTCATCATTCTAATTGTCATTAGAAGCACTCATCCATTCCATTTACAGATTAAATGAGCTAGTTAATATCGTTTCCAGGAAAATAATATCCTTTCCAATGAGAATAACAATCGAAATGTTTTTTAACAGTTTTTTTAGAGTAAGTCAACCATTGAATTGGGTTTTAACTATTAATAATTATATAAATCGGACCCTTTGTCTCATATGCTGTCCTCTCCAGAGTATGAAACGGTTTAATGAGAACAAGAGGTCTGCAATTCTATTGATTTCTAGTTTTTTGAAAAATTGATCCACACTTTGAAAGATTAAATTTCAAATAAATTATTTTTTCAGTCGTTTCAGTCGATAATCGATATTTTTAATTGAAATTAAGGTTAACTCAAATAATTGTCCGATAATTACATTCCTTTTATTTTTCTTCATTCCATTAATAATTGAATTTTGATTAATGAAAATCATTTAACAAAATGTCTGTAATTATCAGCAAAAGTTTAACAAAAGCCACCATTTATTGGAGACTTCATTTGATTGAGAATATAGTCCTTTTGTTCTTCAGTTATACCCCATTTGTCGACCTCTTCAGAGAAGTGTTGAATAGTTCCAAACGATCCGAGATATCCATTAACTCTGGCGGCGATGTGGCAACCAATCAGTTGTTTGTCACTCAAACCAAAACTATTGATAAGACTCTTGTGTTTCCTTAACATAAACTTTTGGTGATAGTCCTCCGCCTCATAGAACACATCCATCGGTAATATCTTCGTTGCGATCGGTTTTGAGTACCTCTTCTGCAGTTCACTCATCGAGTCTTCAGCCAATTGTCTCTGTTGTGGGTTGTGGTAGAAAATGGCGGACATATACTGCCTTTTGTGGCAAACAGTTGGGGAACAGTTCGCCCAAAACTGGTCTAAAAGTTTCTGTCGATTCAAATGTTTATTAAAAGTCATTTCAATGCAATCAATACCTGAAATGAAGTGACATTTGGGTCAAACTGGAGGTCAACAGTCTCTGTGTGATCGCCTAAGTTGTGATAAGTGGGGTTAGGGGTCGTACCCCCCGTATAACCGACTCGAGTCCGGATTACTGTTAAAACAATTAATGAATTTAATAACAATTTTGATGTAAAAGCCTTTGAGAGGGAATACCTCCTTTTGCGGCCCCGAACTGAGCCTCAGGGAACCAGAATCAGCTCAAAGCAAATGTCGCCCTCTCTGTCACCACTTTTGGTTCCCATAATTTCATTCCTGAGTTTGAGATCTGATCCACAAAATAAATTGACCATCAAATTGACCCTTAAATAGACCTTGATCATATCAATGGTCAATTCATTTTGAATTTGACTTACGTTCGTTGCTCTGAAGAATCTGAGCATTGATTCAAATAAACGAAACTTTTTTTTAATTGAATTTATTAATGATTTTTAGTTTAACTTTGAAATCAATTTTGACTTTTTATACGCAAAATAAACAAACGATTGAAACGATTGCGTAACCATTGATTGCAACACATCTGTTGAAGACATGCGCGCATTGAATGCACTGCATATCACATAAACCCCTATTCTCTGAATTTGTGTGAAAAAAAAGTTTTTGAACTTTTGTTTGAATTGAATTGAAATTGAGTTTATTTTAACGATTTGGTAAATCATCAAAAATTCAATTGTGAATCATTAGCTAACAATTACACGATAGATATTTTTATACTAGGTCAAGTTTGTCATCCAACCAGCCAATAAATTTTACCTCCAATTCTTTAATAGATAAGTCCACCAAGATGATATAAAAATTTATAATCCATGACAAATAAATTGAATTTCAAATGAATAAACTTTAATAAAATATAATTAAAACGATTCATAAGTTTTAATGATTTATTGAATTTCAACTATAATCAGGAAATTGAATAAATTGAATCAAATATCCTTAAGACATAAGGACCTGACAAATGCCGTTCAGACAATCGAGTGGAGACATATTGTTCTCCGAAACTTTTCGACAACATTCAGTGTCGTGAAGGCATTCCGTCCCCTCTTTTTTACATTCAGTCAAATAGCAAACCCCAGAACCGGGTGCTTCGTTGGCATTGCTCTTCTGACACGTGTAGTCCGGAGGGCACTCTTCTGAGTCGGAGTCAATTTTACAGAATATATATTCATTGACTTTTTTGTCATTGGAGTCCTCCCCGTCCGCCATTACATTGTCTTTTAGTTGGAAAATATTGAAATATGATTAATTGATCATGATGATTATTTTATACTCACTTAGGATGAGAGCAGTGCTTAAAATCAAAAGCAATAATATTTTTGAACTGAAATCCATGTTTTTGTCTCGAAATTCAATTAAAATAACTCTTTTAAAGTCTATTCAATCGATTAAATACACGAAAACATCTGTTTATCTAATAAAATAGTTTGAAATATCATCAATGACAATCAATTGATAGTTCAACGAAAACACAATTATCTATAGCCTTGCAAGTGTTTCAATTCAATTGTAATTTTATCATTTATTGAGTAATTCAATAAAATATATGAAAAAAATAATATCTAATATTATTATAAGATTTCAATAAATTTCCATTAAATGATCAAAACTTTGCAAACCATCCCATTATCATAAGTAGAGACGCAGTCGAGAGGAGCGGTATTTGTTTCAGACACTCGTCGGCAACAGTCAGAGCTGTCACAACAGGGGCTGTTCTCTTGTCTACAACTGTTTGGATCGCGAAAACACTTTCCAATGTTTGGATTCTGGTGTCCGATATCATAGCACAGGTAGCCGTCAGGACAGCCAGAGTTGGATTCATGTAAATCACACATCACTGATGTCTGAGTGGATTCCGTGCAGTTTATGGGATCATCAAATAAATGAGATTCAATCCATTGGTAAAACCCTCCCCGACCTTAAACACAGATAATTCAGTTAATCTCATGAATAGATTTGAGTTATCATACCTTCAATGCAATAATTTGCTGAAAAATATGCGATAAGTAATAAAACAAATGCTTTGTTAAACATTTTAAGACTAAACACAAAACTCTTATTACAATTCTTTAAATAGTTTTTTAAAATGAATAAAAATAATTGAAATCCGACGCAAATAAGGAATAGTTTGAACAAAATTACAATTTTATTGAACGTAAATATAATTCAGAAATAATTCATAGAATTGTTTTTTGAAAACAAATTTAATTTTTGTCAGTTTTTCGTTAAAATTCACATAATTTTATTGATTTCTTAGTTGAAGTGAAATCCATATGAATATGAAAAACAAGTTTCCTATCAATAAAATCACGTATTTGTGGAAATATATTTGAAAATATGATTGAATTGAAATTGAGGTCATTTTCTCTTTCAAAAAATACTTGAAAAAAGTGACTTTCAGTTGTCAGTCAACTATTAAGTTGTGATTTAATGATCGATGAATTTCTTGAATAAATCGGAGCTTTTGTCTGATCTGATGTAATGGATTCCTGTCCATAGAACGAAGCGGTCGTATGTCTTCCCATTTTGAGAACTCGTTTGAAGGCTAACCTATACTTTGGATTCATTGCGAAATAAATAAATGGATTGACACATGAGTTGAGCCAACAGAGCATTGCCGACAACACGTGAATATATGGATATCTATTGGATTAAAATTAATTGGATTATTGTTTCCTTGTTTCCTTGTTTAATGAAAAATTGATCCTTACTTTGATTCATTGATCAAAACGTTTGCAATAGTATTTGGAGCAAAACATATGAGAAACGCTCCGAATATCACAAAAATCAATTTTGTGAGCTTTAGGTCACGTTTTGATGTGTTAACTGTAAGGGAGGTCTGCTTTCTTACGTGAATCCATATATATGTGTAACAAATAATGATAACTGTTATCGGAATCACAAATCCAAGTATGAAAAGCATCTTTTTGGGTGACCTTCCGTTCATATCCCTGAGTATAGTACAGGAAAATGTAGACCTCTTAAGTCCAAAGCGACCCCATATACCAAATAAAGGCCAAACCATTAAACCGAATGAAAATATCCAACAAAAGCATATCATTAGCAAAACATTCACTCTTTTGTAGATTCGATTGTATTTCAAATTGAATGCAATGAAAATGAGTCTGAAATGTAATAAAAATAGTTTTTTTTGTGAATCGACTGATACTTGACTACAGTTTAATGGCAAACCTATTGACTGTAATGCAAGTGATGGACATCAGAGATGTGGCGACATTTCCGTAGAATAAGAATGGATACAAATGACAGAGAAATGATCCGAAAGGCCAGGAACGGGTCCAATACCGCACAGTTGTCAGGGGAAGGTTCACACAACAAAAGAGCAGATCAGTTATCGCCAAATTGATGACAAATTTGGTGGTCGCGTGACTCTGGAGTTTAGGCGATCCCTTAACTAACGCCAAAATCGTAAGACTGTTGCCTATTATTCCCACAATTATCACAAAAACTGAGAAAATTGACGCAAAAATCGCTGCCTCTGAGGGAATCACTATCTCTTCAATCTATTCAATTAAATAAAATAATTTCAACGAAATTGTTGAATGAAATTCCGATAGTACCTTGGTCACCGATGAATTGGACATTGTTTTGATTAAAAATATTGTCAAAAATATAATTTAAAAACTTGTTTACATATTTCTGATGGAAATTATTATCAAATTTATTTGGATGTGAAGTGAATGTAATCATAATTTGATCGGATTTCCCGTTTCCTTCATTAGAAGGCAATTGATTTTATCCCAGAATCAAAAGCGATGATCAAATAAGAGCTGATAATTGAATGCAAGAACCAATCAAATGAAATTAAGTTATTTGAGATATTCAGTCAAAATATTGATGAAATTTGTCAACAAAACCATTAATTAAATTCAATTTGTATGATTGACCTTGCTCATTCCTCACACTCATAACTCTGTCTTATTTTTGATAAATTGCATTAAACATGAATGGCATTCAGAATTGATTAATAATTCAAACAATTTGTAAGACATCTGAGCAAATAATTATTAAGGATCAGGTCATAAGAGGTTCGGATGTTCTTCAAAATTATATTAAAATTTTTATAATAAAAACTAAGAAAAACTGTTTTTAGACTTTTTTTTTATTAATTTTCATATAATTTTAAAACCGATCGGAATTGGAATCGAATCATAAACTCTTCAGAAACTAAACAC